>JALBCR010001839.1:0-83271 GCA_030710515.1 Abscondita cerata
ATCAGTATGCTTCGTTCAGTTTGTTGCGCTCAATCACACTGAATACTGATTTATCTCTTAGTTTTAAATTATTGGATATTGTCTGTGATATATTTTTGTTTAAATGTAGTGTATGTACCCTAAACAGACCTTCAATTTTTCCATCTAGTTTTCTACTGTTATAATGTTGTTAATCCATTCTAGTGCGATCTTCACTTTTTATTACAGTACACGCCGCTTATTGGAATCACAGAAAATTTTATCAGTCGGTAATATCACTTTCGCCAAGAACTGAGCAAGCAAATGCATGACTTCAGTTTACGTTATCAATTTTCTTCTCAAGTTTGTTTGTATACTTAACAATAACTAGTTTGCATGCATTTGTTATCGGTACATATAAATACAATTCTTTGTTCGCTAGTTCAACTGATACCGGATCTGTTTTAGTATATTTAGCCCAGTCCGGTTATCAGTTAGTCAATCAACCCACTCCACTACCTTACGTTAATTTATCGCGCCAATTTTGTCTTGTTTAACACTTGTAAATACCGTGTATCTTTCCTACCACAACTGTTTTGGTAAAACTTTATCCATGTATTTCGAGAGCTCTCAACTTCAGCAGAAGATTAATACGGTGTTGGTGTTTATCGGTTATAAATCACATTGATAAGTTCTCGAAATAAATCAACCGAATGCTGCTACGCAATTAAAATTTCACATCCATTTTAAAAAAGTATCGAAATCGAAAACGCTGCAATTAAAATGAAAGAAATTGTAATGTTTACTCTTTTGTAACCAATAAATATTATTATATTTCTGTCTATTTTTCGCATTTCAGATTTTTGTTATCATTCAGTTGTGTTTCAAAATCGCTTAAGCCCCACCGTGATTCTATTAAGCGGCGTGTACTATATTATTTCTCTCCATTTCGTCTAATGTTGATTTTAATTTGATTTTACGATTTTATTGCATCTAGTTTTCACTTACCAGAACTTGTATATGGTTCATCGAGGCTAGTACATATTCTCTTTTTAAGTTGATTGAATACTGAAATGGGACTTGGCCTACTCCATGAAATTAATCTTTATTTTCTTCAATAAACTTAATTTTGTTTTCTTGAATACAATTTATTTGATTACCAAACGTTAATTCGTTACTTTAATTTAATACAAGCATTAAACCTAAAATTGGCTTACGTTCAACATCAACAAGAAATTTTAATACTACCTTCTTGTTTTTTACTTTTTACATCAACCTCTAGTTTTTATTTTTGTTTTGACTGAATCAATTCTAGTGGATAGCATGCAAGATGCTAATTGAGAGGAAAAGAATGGAAGAAAAAACACGATTGAAATTAACAGCTCAGACACTCCTCTATCGAGAGTTTTCCTACATTATAGACGCGCGTAGCCTTAACTTTGAGATCAAAATATTTTCGATTTAGAAAATATTTGCATTTTGTTGATATGTTGTTTATAATTATAAAAACTATTTATTGCTGAATTTTCCTAAAAATTGATTCACGCCAAGACGTCCGAATTCACCCTCGAGACATACTCGTAAGTATGTTGAGCGCGAAGCTTATAATAATAAATTTTTTGATTCAAAAATAATAGCATTTTTATTCTTGATATGTTGTTTATAATTATAAAAAATATTTGCCTAAAAATTGATAAACGTCAATACGTTTCAAATTCACCTTCGAGTATAGTTACTCTAAGGTATGTCGCGCATAGCCATAACTTTGAGATCAAATATTTTATTTTTAAAAGTATTATCATTTTTATACTTTGATATGTTGTTTATAATTATAAAAACTATTTATTACTAAATTTGCACAATAATTAATCCATGCGAACACTATGAAAGAAGCTCTTAAAAGTCAGATAGGTATAAATTAGTACTTTGCAAATTTGTTTTAAACAATTTTTTATAAACAAATATTTAAAATTGTGTTGATTAATTGTTGTTTTAGTAGTTACAAACATTTAAGTCAATATAGATAATATTTACATAGCGTTACAGAAAAATTCATTTTATGTCCTATACAACTTCACATGGGTGTTAAATTTTATGTTATAATTATTATTTATTGTTATTGGTTCCTCACACCAAGCTTATACTCTGCTTTACAATTAATATTATCTGAATTCTATAAAATCAATAAAGCTATATCATCTGAGCCGACTGAGCTTTCTTTTCCAAATTCCAAATCAATAGGATTTTTATAGTTATTTTAAAATCTACACCCGATTGTAAATTAATTGAAACCCAACACAAGGTTTTACACTGTATTTAATGATTTCTGATTTAATGCGGCAACTTGGTTTTCTGTGAAATTTCTTAAATACAGCTCTGTCTGTAGGTCACGTAATTTACAGTACGGCTCTGATTTGTAGCGAAAAAAATATTTCAAAGGTGCCGACACCGTGAGGATTGTCGTGAGCCCCAAATATGAAATTGTGTTCATTCAGAATCCCCGTTCTTGTGAATGTTGATCCATCTGTCCACAAAATTTTGAACTGGATGTCTTTGGTTTAAAACTACTGTTGCACATTTGATTGCATCAGTTTTTAAAGTTTTCAGTTTGTTTGGGTTGGCTGCGTGTCCATCTCTTTTTGGGGCACATGTTCCTGGCTTACGAAGGTGTTGAAATGCGCGAGAAATTGACGTTGGAGAAAACGTAAACATATTCGCGAACTGCAGCTGAACAATTTCGTCACCTATCCATGAACGTAAACGAAGTATCTGCGTATTCGGAATTAGAAACTAAACGGCATGGTGGACGAAATTACTTAATTATATTCTTAAATTTGACATTTATTAAATCAAAAACAAACATGGCAGCCACTAGTTGTGAACGATAAAATGAATATCCTTTTGTTTGAAACGCAATACCTAACTCAAAAACGGAGCAAGATCGGATGTATGTTTATCTAATAATTTATGCTTATTTTGAGGTAAGGTACTGTATCTGTTATTAGAGGTGGACCTTCAAATTTGTGATACAATGTAATTTGTGATTTCTCAATAAATGTTCATATGATAATTATTGTACTGGTGTTGTTTATTTAGTTGTTTATTGTTGTTTGTAAATCTTTCCAAAGCAAACATATATGTACCTCGCCATTATAAAATGTAGTTCTTCCAAAATATTGTACAGTCCAAGAAATTACTAAATCTTGTTTAATTTTTGAGCGTATTTGTAATTACAAACATTTATTTTACTTTTTATAAGTATATTACTTGAATCTGTGGCGTTCCCTCTTAACCTGATTTTTATTTTCACACCTTGTGTGTTTTAGTTATATTCTTCTTTGTATACACCTGACATCATGTTTCGTTTTTTCCTAACACGAATATTCGTATTAAATTGTTAAATTGTATTTTATTCCAAATTAAATTACCGACATACATCAAATCATCAACAAGTATAACACAGTTAGAAAATTTTAAAAACAAACATTAAAGTATCTTGCGACTTAATTATACCCATTTAGTTGTAAATTAGTTAAGAAGCTGAACCAGCTACTAGAGTGTGACGACTATTATGCTAATTAAAACACGACAAAACATTAAACAAATTCAAAATGATATAACAAGTTTGAAAACAATGCCACAAACATTTATTTATATCTTGTCGGAGTACTATGTTGTTGTTTACAATTTCAAATCATAAATCCAATGAAAAAGTGGCCGACATTATCCATCGTATGTCAAACGACCATTTATTCACAAGAAGTTAGTCTTTTGTTCTTTTAAAAGTTGTTTTAGTACCGTATAACATCTTTAAATAATTCTAGCTTTTGGCACCTTACAAGTGGTGTGTTGTTATACAGACGACACAGAAAAACACGAAATTATTTACAAGGGAATGTTGTAAACATTCGCTTTTTATACCACATTTTTTCTACGATTATTTCAAGATACGATAGGTAACTAATTAAAATTCGCATAAAAATGAAACTATTTTTGTTTTATTTATTATGCAGATATGTACCTCGAAAATGTCAATTAGATAAAACACCTACGCAACTAATGCAAAACATTTGCAAATGTCTTCCTAAGTACTGGTAATAAAAATTTATAGAGTTTATGCTGTTGCAGCTCGTTTTAATAGACAAATGGTCATTAATTGATTTAATTTTGTGACTATACCAAGGTATCTTTTTATACTTGTGATTATTTGTATTTGTTGCTAAAAAGTGTCCCAAGAAAATAATGTGTTGCTCTTTTATTTATTAGGTTACGTTACGCTAAAAGATGAAATTAGCTTAAACATATACAGGGTGTTAATTAAGTACTTGTACAAACTTTAAAAGGTGAATCTTTGACTAATTTTATGATAGATATGATAGACGAGAAACTCAAATATTAACTTAGTTTTTTATTTAATGTTAGAGGACGTCACATACAGTGTTGTTCTTGAATATAATTAACCATAACTTTTTGTGTCGCATTCTTGTTATTTTTGACTAGGCAGACATGTTTTGCAATCAATGTTTTTAAGTTAGATCATTTCCAATATTTTGAAATAACAAAAAATGTACTTTTATTGATTGTATTATCAGGCAACAAACTTAGATCATTTACTAGACTAAGACTAAACTAGTTAGTAACATTTACAATAATTGCTGAAAATGACCACTTAAAAATAAATTATTTTTGCACTCCCTGTATCTCAGAAACCAAGCCGTTGTGACCGATGTTCATATGAACTTTTATTTTAAAATTAGTCAAAGATTTACTTCTTTAAAGTTTTACAAATACTTAATTAACACTCTGTATAAATAAGCAAATCTCTTATCGAACACCGACGGTTCTGAAGTTTTTGTCCGCTAATGGAAGATGTCTGCTAATGAGAAAATTCAAAGACTGTAAAAAGAAATTCGTAAACATTAAATTCACTTCGTATACGGCATCGCATTGGAAAAGCATCTTGTTTTAATGCGCCCGGAGGTCTTTTAAATCTGTGCGAGAGGGAAGAGGAGATGGAAAAGAAATAATGCATTTGGATTTATTTGCAACTAGTATACGATTTATGTGTTTTTTTACATTAACACAATTTCTAGGACTCATTCTGGGACTTCTTCATTTATATTTTCTTTCGATTTCGATAGTTTCTTTGATTATTTTGAATTATATTTGTTCAGAAACTTATTTATGCCATCCCCAATATAAATATTTAAACAAGCGACAAATGTTTTATAGCGATTGCACGCTAACCATTGCGCTATTATCTAAGAAATAACAAAACTCAGAACTCTGTTAAGCAACATATCAACTAGAACTAAATTCAAACAAACAACAAATATTTTTCGATTACTTGACTTTGTACCTTTCACAAGCTAATTGATTTTCCGATTTTATTTTACCTTATTTTGCAAAGGCATAATACGTGACTACCATAGTAACTAAACAATTATTATTTTATTTGATATTCCGATTAAATTGTTTGAAAATAACAGGGTTGAGTTTAGCCATTACTCTCGCTTCTAATTTTTCTACTAGGATTACTTGTTTATTTATCCTTTAACGCTATTTAATAAATACTTAAAAAAATATGGCGTACAAATTTGTTTTATCTCCCATTCCTTAGGGATCTTTTCGTCTTGTTTCACTTTATTAAACAGTTTGCTCAGTGTTTTGTTTCCAAATTGTTTGATCATTTGAGTGGCTGTTTCGGCATACTCTGCAGCTTTCAGTTTTTTCACCATTTCTATTATTTCTTCTATTTGTGTTTTCTGTTCTTTTTCTTTATATTATCTGTGATATCTGTTATTATTAGTTTTTTCTCTACCTCAATATTTGTTCTGGGCCATTAATGTTCAGTTCACTAATATTCTTCCTTCTCTATTTTATATGCCCAATTTTGGGTACCTTTTCTTTTGAGGAAGCTTGATCTGAGTGTCCTATAGAATAAATTTTGGTTCTTACACATGTCTTGTTCCATATTGCCCAACAAGTCTTTCCATTCTTTTTGTTTCGCCATGTTTACTTCTCTAGTCTGTTTTATTTTTCTTCTATTTTGTTACCCAAATTACTCTTTCTATTTTGTTTGTTATCTCTTATTTCCTTTTGTATTTCTTCAATCTAACAACTTATCTATTTCTTACAATCTATAGTTTTCATCGTTCCACACATTTCTGTTTGCTGATATTATTCGACTCTTACTTATAATCTTACCGTGTCTCCCTTCTCTCGTTCATATATTTTTTCTCTTATTTTATTTCGCCGTTGATATTTATTACTTTGAGATGAGTGATCGGTGTATAATTCTGACCCACTTCTTGCTGTATGTATCACGTTTATGTCCTTTCTGCTTGACATACTTCTGATTATAAAATCTATTGATTCAAATTGTCTCTCCTCTGCTCACGATTTCTCTGGTATGCATGTATGTCTCTGCGGTGTGTGTGTGAATAATTATCAAGTCATTAATTAGTACGTCCTAATATTAATATTCTTCCTTTACTTTCATCTATTTAATATCGTCATCAATTGATCCTAGAATTCATTTTTACTTCTTGTTATCTCGTTCTCATCAGGTCTATGCATCACAATTTATTTGTTTTAGTTTGTCCTTCCATTTCCATTTCAATCTTTAATATTCACGCCGAGATCTCTACCAATTACTTTATATATAAAACATATTAGATAATAACACCAATAAACTATTCTTATTCTTCTTATATTTAGCAATTTCTTTTTAATTACTTATCCTACGGCTTTTTTGCCTGATATTTTTGCCTATCCTGCTGAATATCCTCTCACTCGCTTTCTTTGCTTATCATATTCCTAATGTCCCATATGCTTATTTTCACTTCACTTGTTTGTTGTTTATGTTTTCCTTCGTGGTTTTATCTCCTTTAGTATTACGTTTCGTTTTCCTTGGCTTTTGCATTCATTATTATTTTTTTCTTACCTGCTTTTTCCCTGGTTAGTTTTTGTTCTCGTAGTAGTCTTTGTTATTTTCCGCAACTGTTTTCCCACTGCCTGGTATTTCTCTAGCCTAGTATAATCTTCTAAATCCTTCTCTTCCAACTCTACTCTATCTTGTTCGCCATTATTTGAATGTTTTCCCACTCACGTTCTTTATTACTTACTACCAGGTTCTATATTCTGACTTCTCTCTAATGGTATTCTATGCTTTTTCCTGCTTCTGGATTTTATCTTTAAGTTGTGTGTTTTTCTTGTTTTATTGGGTTTGCTTTTATTTTGTGTTCATTTCGTTTAACCTACTGCTTATTTGCGTAATAGCTCTTCTATATTTCCTATTTCCTGTGCTTTGTTTTATTTAACTGCATCCTTCGGTGTTCGGTGTGTTGGCTAGTTTCGATATTTTGGCAGGACCCTGGATTGCTTATATTATTCTTTGCCTATCGACTTTTAGATTCATACAATTTTCCGTGCTCACTTATCATCTAACCCCTCCACCGGTCTTGTTTCATGCCTAATTACTATTGACTTTGATTAATTTTTACTTTTGCGTGTCTTGGATTACTCAATGTGGCCGTTCAGGACTTTTTTACTAAGAGCTTCAAAAATACATGTGTGCAGTTTCAAACCCATTTCAGTATCTATAAAATAAGATTTTCCAAATCTATATTTCAGAGTTATGGCCTTTAACTTCAACCCGATTTGAAATAATGTTAGCGAAATAAAAATCAAAAATAACCAAGCACAAAATTTTTATTTAAAGCTTTTTAGTAACAAACGAGTAACAAATATAAATATTGTTTAAATATATTCCGCCCATTTAGTTCCGCTTACTTACAGACAGCAGTCACAGACGATGACGCAATGCTTAATTTTGCATTCATGATTTTGGCATTATTTAAATGTCTTTTTGATGCAGAGCAAAGTTTCTGTTTTAATCATATATTGTATAAGTGAAAACACCCCCATACAGTGTATATAGGCGAATATTGCCACCATACAATTTCTTATAGTGAATATGAAAAGATACGCAGTTTTGACGCTTTTCGAAAAGCTTATAAACTCTGTTAAAGACTAGTAGAGACCACACTTTCTATTAATAATATAGTTTTTAGATGGAACGGTTTTTACATGCACTCCGTACAATTAAATTATAAGGCATATACGGTAAAAGACAAGCAATTTGTTCTTGCAGAAATCACACGATAGATCGCGACCATTTCGGAAACATATGTCTATTTTCACGTTATCATTAGTTAATGACTCCAGAGCAACACCGCATTTTATTTGTCAATGTTGGCCTTACTAAATTGTTTTAAAATTTACATGTATCCCTTCTGGTCCTTCTTGAAAACACCCTTCCAATTAAAACTATCTTTTTGTATGCAGATCAGTATTCCAAATTTTTATTGCTAGCTATTTGTGAAATGTGATATTTTAAAAATCTTGAAATGTCTTAGTTGATTACCGAATACATTTTACCACTTTTCCAGCACTATAAACAATTTGTTTCCGCACGGTCGTGATTGAGTTTTTTTATTATAAATTGTTTTTTAATCTTTGCCGTGTTTAAATTAAATTTTGATCTTTTCTCCACGCAAAAATATTATTAAACATTATTGTAGTATAAGAAACTAAATTTTTTGTTTTTTATAAATTGGTCGGTTATGTTTGAGAAAGTTCTTATATTTTAAGAATTACATCAACGACTGCATTTTAAGTTATTTTTCAACGAAATTTCTGATTCGAATAACGTAGGTATTATTTTAAAATTTGACTTTTGTAACCTTGAATTTGCATAGAATTTCCATTGAAGTGTATCATTTTAGCAAATTGCTAGAGGTGCGTTTTTTGATTTCTGTATATAATCGATCGAGTTATATTTCGAGAATTCGAATAACCTCTGGCAGTTTGTAATAACAACTGGATTAGTTGTTGTCTGAATTTCATGATTTGTTAAACAATTTTAATTATTCTTACTCTAATATGATGTTGTTAATCAATTTAATACCATTACTAATGCATTTGTTAGGTTTGAGTGAGTTAATAAAATCTGGAAAGTCGCTTATAGATTTTCTACCTCGTCAACATCCACTACAATCTTTGTGGCATTAAAGATAAAAATCTGTGTTCATATTTAAGTTTTCTATAATTTAAACTCACAATGCATCAATATGAATGGTATTTAAGGTCGGCAGTGTTTGCGGTTTATCTTGTAGATGCTAAACAAATCGAGATTATGTAACTCTCAAACAGTGACTATGTAGAATGGTTCATTAAAGAACCGTGTTTCTTAAATATAGGTTAAAGTTAAGTAACGTTCGTGATTGAAACTTTCTATTAGAGGTCATAGTGCGATTATAAGCTCATTTATAATATATCAGTACTTCTGTTTTACAATAACTGTTTCTAACTATTTTTGGGTGTAAAGGCAAAACGAGTTTTCCTTGGCGTTCTCCAACCCGCTGATTCATATCCGCAACAAAGCATATTCAATTTCGAATTGAGTAAAGAAAATATTCCTAGAATAAAAATTTCAAATTTGTGTTTGCGTTTATTAACTAAATATGTGCGGTTTATATATTTATCCATTTGTTAAATTTCACAACTCTCCTTTTATCTTTTCTAAAACTGCTGTTTGTTTTGGTTCTTTTAATTTGGCGACGTTCATTAAAATATGCCCTATTTTAGTTTAGGTTTTTTAACATTTTGGTGAAAATTTTTAAATCTTACTAAAAGTGACTTTATTACAATAGAACCCAATGTAATATACTAACTTACGTCAGTGATCGTGTTTCAGTGCAGCCCGAAGCAAAAAAAAAAAAACGATATCGTCTGCATATGCTAACATTACTATTTTTCTTTCCTAATGTCCGCTAATATCCTTATTCTTCTGATCTGTTTTATCTGTAGTTCTTCTTCCATGTCTCTTCCATTAATATCGCGTGTCTTACGGAAAAGTTAACATAGGCATTGTTAATTAAAAAATAAAGTAATCTTTTTTCTGGTACAATTCAGTATTCAACATTCAAAGCGTATTTTACTAAAAAAATCAGTAAAATAAGTTATTTTTGTAAAATTTATGTATTAACCAAATGGATTTTCATTTATTAAACGGCCTTTGTGAACGAATTGGTTAATTTGTTGCCCAGTAATCTTTTTGCGCTTTCTAAGTAGGGTTCGATTCCGATTGAAGTATTTTTTTATTAACTTTATTATCATTATAATATAATTTTGTGAATTTAATTTAACATTTTGAAAAATATTAATTTCATTTTATAAAAATTGTATTAATAATCGATGTATCGATAAATCATTTTATTAATTAAAAAAAGTTAGGACAATCGGGATCGAACTCCGATTTTCGTGTAAATCATTATAAAAATTTTACTGTTTTTTTATTAGAATACGCTTTAAACACTTACACTACCCCATAAAATGTGTTGTTATATTGTGGTCAAATTTTCTCAGAAAAAAACATGTCAACTTTTCCGTGGGGCATACAGAATTTAGAACAATGTTGAGTCAAAACACATCCTGCTTTAACCCGTTTCTCGTCTAAAATTCTTTTCCTCTTACTTTTGTGTACATTTCGTTTTTATCATCTTTTTTTTCTTTTAATTCCACCCCCTTAACCACCAACATTTTTTTTCCTTTTTCTGTTTCTAGTGATTCACCCTTTTCTACTTGTTCTTCCAATCTCTTGCATTTATCTTCCAACTTCTTAATAATTTTTTCGTTTCCTCTTTCATTTCTCTCTTCTCTTTGTTTCTTTTCTTTTGGTTTGTCTAATTTGCTTTATTTTCTTTAATTTCCTTCCATATGTTTTTCACCTCTTTTTACCTCGTCCTCTTCCTCTCTTTCTTCTTCGCCCTATTCTCTTATTTCTTCTTCATTTTTTCCTGGTGATTTTATCATTATTTTACTTTTTAAATATCTTATAATATTCCTCTTCCTTTTTCTTTTTCTTCTCTCTGTAGAAAAATCCCTCTGTCTCCGCGACATCAAAGTTCAATAGACAAAATTGTAACTTCGTTTCTAACTTTGGAATTATTAATTGATTATACAAAATGCTTATGGGTATCAATTCCAAACATTCGACTTTGTTTTTGATTTGAAAATTTTTTAAACGATTTCTTGCTACGTGGGTAATTTGATGAATTTATTGATTATGAACAAAATATTGTAATTATGAAAAACTGACTTTGGGTAGTCAATTCTGTAGATAGGATTTCTAATTTACAAATTTCTTAAACATTCTCTGCCTAAATTGTTAAAACAAGTGGCGTAATTAGCTAAACTAATTAATAATAATAACACTACCGAAAAATGCTTGCGAAACTGTTCAACACGTGAAGTAATCAGCTAAACATATTATAAATTAAACACAAAATACCGACATTTTAGGAAAACGCTTTTGAGTAGTTTCAAATCCGATAGATAAGATTGAAGACTTTCATCTCATTTATTTATTTAAATATTTTTTAGGAAATTGTTAAATCACATTGCGTAATCAGGTAAATCAGATAAATAAAAAATCAGGTTTTTTTGCGTTTATTTTTGGTTTTAGTCTTTAAACTTTGGAACAGTATAGAACGTAGCAACTACGAACAACTAACAAATTTTGTACCCACAATTATTTAAATGTCTTTTTTACAACGTATGTGTTGTTTGTACTCCACATCTTCTAAATAAGCCTTTTCCAATTAATTAGGAGTAAGTACGTTACAATGAAGTAAAAAAATTTTGTTGGATGGCCGGCCTCCTGATCGTCCGTTCGTATGTAAACAAGATATCAGGAAAACTGCCGCTGAGATTTTACTAAAACTTTGCATATGGGCCTTATTTATAATTGTGGAGATCTGTTGAATTTTGGGCATAATGTATCAAGCCAAAAAGTTCGTTAATCTAGATAGATTTTCATAATTTTGGATAATAATTTACACATTTTTCTCCAAATAAAAGTTGTTTGTAATTTAATTATACACAAGTATTGTTTAACCTATTTTTTGATCCGGTATGTAATTACTAAGATATGACTAATTGTTTTAACAATATATCCAACAATATTGATTATACAAAAAAGTTATGAAAGAAAAGTTGTTGGAAACTTTATTGTCTATAACTTTCGTTTGAACTATTTATTGTAAAACTTTCTTTCAACTCGTCCGACGTAGGAATGGTGGTAGTTAGCAGAAGCGTTCGTATTAACGGCTCACCAGCTATGAAATTTATAATCTCATTTTTCTTCTTTATTAAAAGTTAATTTTTTCCTACAACGAATCGGATTTGTTTCAGTTTTTCTATCAAAATTATTAAGTTGCGAGTTGCGACGCTGTTAGACGTTTATTTTATTTTTTGAGCAAAATGTTTTATATCGCCGCACACTTTCGATACTCTTTTACACGTTTGTTATTATTGGCACGATGTGGAGTACTGCGCGATACGGTGGGTATTCTATACGCTCATATCTTCTTGCGTTGATGTGTGTATTATATTTTACGCTATAAAGGAAATATTGTTCAGAAATCATAAATTGAATATAAACTCTGATTTACATCTTTTTTAAGGTTCTACGTGGTATTACGCGATTGAAAAATCTGTATGGCAAAAAGTTTTACATTAAAAGTCTATAAATTTCACATTTTTAAGCGGTTGTAAGTTGTTCTTTTAATGAGCACAAAAAAATCGTAACATATTGCAACTTACTTCCAATAAATTTTTTGAAGGTATGTAAATTTATGGACATTGCTTTTAAAAGAGGTAAGCTTTTACGTGGAACGGCTGCTAGACATTCTCATTTGTATACGTGTACTAATGTACGATTTAAAAGACATTTATATTTTCTCACTTTTTAAGTTTATCGATACCAACCTAACAGATTTAAAGAAATACTTTAAGAATTTTCTTTTTTTTTGGTGATTATTGAGGCATTCATTATTGTGAGGAGTTTAGTAATATCCTTGAAATGCTGGTGTAACGTTGCATCAAGTTGGACGTTTTTCAAATGAATTGAGACTCTTGTAAATCATAGAAAGATTTACGTTTATGGATGTGTCATTGAATGTAAAGAAACAACATCACAGGAATTTTTTAATACTTTAATTGTTTACGTCTAGAATTTTTAAACAAAGAAATCGCTTGCCGACACCGAAATTAACGCAAAATCGTGTTTGATTAAATTTGCATTTCAAATTCGGTCTACTAGATACGAAGAATTTATTTACATAAGCACGCAAATTTTTATTTCTCAAATCCTAATTATGAAATTATTAATAATAGCTCATAATTGTATCCTACCAATGATGCCCCAAAAACATGACAGGGTAGGTAAATTTTACGTGAAACCTGCTACTGTAGCTTCTGAAATACGTAGTCCCCTATCATTTAGATATAATTATTTAATGGGCATTTCATTTTGAAGTTTTCATACATAATTTTTAAAAACTCGTAGCTAATGCTCATTTCCCTCATCATTCAAATATTATACCGACTATTTTGTTTTTTGATCATTGGTAAGCAGCCTCCTCGTTAAAACTTGATGTAGGTACATACATTTATAAAAACATGTTTGCGTTTTACTTTGTTTAAACCACCCTCTTGTGTTCGTTGACCATATCTGCATTTGATGTCCGGTTAACCTTTAGATGCCTTTAAAAAGTCACTCCAAGAATAAAAAACCTTTTTTGTAAATTCTGAAATACCAATGTGAAATCATCGGAAATAGTTTTTATTTTATATCCAACATACCTACTTATAAACAAATATTTGATTTAATCTAATACTGACTCGTAATTTATTCTTGTGGAAGGAGATAATATTTAAACCTAGTATTGACAACCTCGCATAAATTTAGTACTAAATGTATAGTCTCCTTTTAAAGCTACACGACTTCTGTTATAATACCTTTTATTGCTTATAGCAATTACTATAAAAAAATTACTCTGTTGATCTTCACAAAGTGACACTAGTTACATAAGAAATTCTCGTAAAACGGACAAAGTAAACAAATAAATTGCTCGGAAAAATTTTGCTTCACGAAAGTCATATTCTAAAAAATATTTTTATTATACAGAGGGTGATCAATACAAAAATTATACACCAAATTTGCATTTTTTTGTTGTTATAGTGCATATTTAAATTAATCTTAAAAATGCAGAAAAATATATTAAGGGTGTACTATAAACGTATACAATTTTGTGTTAAAAACAGGTGAACTTCAAAAGAACATCGTGAGATAACTAATTTACATTTCTGAGTTATACTTTACGAAACACTTCTTCTTGGCTCCCTATATTTCATCTTTAACGCAAATTATTATACTTTTCGAAACTTATTTTATATTTAGATAGACTTTTTTAGTACCTTTCCAATGATGCAACATTTTGTATTACTTAACTATATGTGGTTAAAGAATTATTCCAAATTAATCCTAAATTTGAGTCTAAATACACTATTTACAAAAATTAAATCCGAAATTAAATCGGTCAATTGATTTCTGAGTAAAAGCCACTACTATGTTAACTGTTCAAAAATGTGATTAATTGTTTGTTAAACAATGTAGTCTATTACCAAATTCTCGAAGCAATTTTTTAAACACTTCTTGTTGAATATTTCTGCATTAATGAGATATCTTAGCTCTGTGTTTATGTGAATCATTTACTGGCGATACATTTTAGATTTTAGTTTATTCCATACGAAAAAGTCAAGCGGTGTTAAATCCGCAGACTTTGACGGCTATTGTTGGGACCTCTTCTTCCAATTCAATTTCCAGGAAATATTTCATTTAATCACTGCTCACAGGAAAAGCCCAATCATTTCAATTTGTGCTCCTGCATCCAGAAGTCTTTGTGTCTTCAGTTTTTGTTACACACTGATCTAAACTGAAATATTCACAGTAAATCAAAACCGTATTGATGACTTACATTTATTCCAGTTGTTTTTAAATGCTGAACCCGTTCTACAGTTAATTGAAACATAGGGTTTATGAGGCCCTTTAAAATGATTTGTCTGAAAATAGGGAAGGTCATTTAAAATGTGGCTTAGGGTAAAGATTCCTCTTGTAAACTAAAATGACGTGTTTTTCCCCAAAACCATTATTAAGCAAGAAGTTGTTCAGGGTGGGAAGTTTTGAAATCAACAGACTGTATGTTACCTAATACTAACAACACCCACTACATACTATTCTGAATCGCTAGTTACTTAACTCGTATTCACTTTCAGAAGATATTGTTCATCAAATTGCCAAATGAATCAAAAAATGTCATTTTTTGCTCTTACTCTCAATCAGTTTTTAGTTTACTGTTGCTGAATATGCAACCATCGTCAGCTAAATTATATCTCATGTAGAAGATAGGTTAATCTGTATAATAATCTACATAACTGATGGAGTTGGTTCCATAATGTCAAAATTCTATCAAACAACTTTAGTCCAAATAAATGCAGTTCATAATATAGCAAAATTAGTTTTCTGAAACTCTCAGGACATACCGATTTCTTCGAAAATGATTAACAGTAACTAAAGTTCAAGTGATAACAAACAATTAATAAAGAATTTTTCTATTTATGAGGTAGCCTTTCATATCCTTCTTCGTGACCTTTACTTAAAATTCTTAGAATTGGTCGTTTGATTTTTTTCTGTTTTGACCGGTTTCTAACAAATTGGGACCAGTGTTTGACGATACCCTTGCAATTGGAAATATTTCTAGTACAGGAACCCGTCTAAGTACCAATTAACGTCGGTAAACTTAGACCCCCACTTTGTGCAAATTGAAAAAAATTGAAATGATAATTTAACGCTAATGTGTACCCAAAAAGTTAGAATTTGTACTCAACCACCTACTATGTCAAAATCAAATTTTAACACCACAACTAAAAACATTGAATTACGCAATTACACATGATAGTTTTTCCATAACCTCAACAATTAGTTAATAATAATTTTTTTTGTGTATAATTTCGGTACGCATTTTAACGGTTTCGGCAATAACACTTTTTAAAAAAATTATCTTCTGACTAATTTAAAACTATAATTTGTATCTCCATGGTTTATTAATAATGTGAATAAATAGCATTTTTTTGATCTAATTGTGGTAAGCATTTTAACGGTTTCAACAAAAAAACTCGTTCACAAATCGAAAACTAATGTGATCACATATTTATCGAATTATGAACTAATTTGTAACCAATGATGGTTTTTTCATAATCTGCAAAATAACTTAATAATCAATTTTTTATATAATATTTAACTTTTGAATGGTAAATTAAAATACCTGAATATAATTTTTCTGTAACCTTGTTATGTTTGTGAGATAGATAAATTTCTTTTGATGATATGATTTTGATGAAAATTTTCGACCAATTTCAGTGCCGACAACATTTACCAAAATTATTGAAATTGCCATTAAGCAAAGAATATTATCATACTTTGAAAAACGTAATTTATTTACTGACAGCCAACATGGATTCTTAAGCAATAGGTCAACAAGCACTGCTTTACATAATACTCTCAGTGTAATATTAAATGCTTTAAATAGAAAACAATTAGTCATTTGCGTTAATTTAGATCTATCCAGCCAGAGCTTTTGACCTTATCGATCGTGATTTACTATTGGCAAAAATGGAATATTACGGCATTCGTTCTAACACTTTAGCACTTTTCAGATCATACTTATCAGACCGAAAACAACTTGTTGAAATTAATTACTTAAATAATAATGAGATTAGGCGTTGTCAATCTAAGGAAATTATAATGAATCATGGAGTACCTCAGGGTTCTATACTTGGGCCATTACTCTTTGTAATTTTTATGAATGATCTTCCAACTTTTTATACTACCCTACTACAATGTATGCTGATGATATTAGTGTTAATATTATTGCCACAGTAACAATATTAATGTAAATAAAAGTATGGCGTACGCCAATGAGTTTGTCAAGTAAAAAATTAAGTGACGTTTAGCTGTTTGATGTGTCACATTTGTTTAAAGTGAGTGACGTTTAGGTCTTTTACGTGTCTTTAATAGTTAGTGAAGTCCGCTATTATGAATCACTATACGAACGCCGAGATGACTGACATGCACTTCATGTATGGACTTGCCGATGGAAATTCATTAAAAGCCAGATGATTGTACATTGAACGGTTTCCTGGCCGTAATATCCCCTGATCGAAAAATCTTCGAAAACATTCATCGACGTCTTCACGGAACCGGGGCATTGAAACGAAATGGAGGGCCAGGAAGACCAATGGCAGTAAGAACGGTACAACTGGAACAGAATGTGCTAAACATGATAGAAGAAGATCCAAGTAGTTCTACGAGAAAAATTGCCAATGCTTTGAATGTAAGTCATTGGACAGTTTGGAAAATTCTTAAGGACAACTTGTTGTATCCTTACCACATCCAACGCGTTCAGGCACTACTACCAGCCGATTTTCCTCCACGTATTGCATTATGTCAATGGCTTTTGCAAAAATTAGTTCGAATCCCTCAATTCCTGACACAGATTCTTTTTACTGATGAAGCTAATTTCTCAAGAACTGCAATTAGAAATTTTCATAACAACCATATGTGGGCAGATGAAAATCCGCATGCGGTATGTGAAGATCGTTTTCAACATCAGTTCTCCTTGAATGTATGGGTTGGAATTGTGGGTGGCTACCTAATTGGACCGGTATTTCTACCAGCAAGACTTACTGGCGAATCTTATCGCAACTTTTTGGAAGAAACACTACCTGAGTTTATGGAGGATGTACCATTGGCGACAAGAATGGCAATGTGGTATATGCACGATGGTGCACCACCACATTTCAGTTTGGTTGCTCGTAATTTTTAACAGCAACATACGGAGATCGCTGGATTGGTCGAGGTGGGCCACACGCATGGCCTGCTCGATCCCCAGAATTAAATCCCTTGGACTTCTTCGTATGGGGATATCTGAAATCACTAGTTTACGCTACTCCTGTGGAAGATTTGGACGACTTGCGAAATCGGATAATTGCTGGGTGTGAGTCTATTAAAAACGACCCTGGTGTATTTGAACGAGTTCGACATTCATTGACGAGAAGATTGAATGCTTGTATCCAGGCTGGAGGAAGTCATTTCGAACATTTATTGTAGATTGATCAACTTTACATTTATTTTTCGATATTAAATATTGTTACTGTCGCAAATTTTGTTCACCCTGTATCTTCGAAATAAAGAGGTGTTTAGGAAATCATCATAGGACAAAAATATTCTTAGATTGCCAAGGAAAAACCCTTGAATTTTTGCCGCATGTTTACCTAACACCCTGTATATGCAATTCTGTAAAATTCTATAACAAGTTACCACCCTCAATTCAGGTTATAGGAATAAAAAAAAGAATTAAAAATCATTAAAAATACTTAACAAAATCTTGTTTTTATTCTATTAACGAGTACCTTGAACAATAATGCAATAATTACGTTTTATTTTTTTCTTTAAAAGATGGAAACTATCAAAATCTAGTCATTATCGTATTTACCTAACCTCTTTATAGGTTTAGCTTTTAATATACTATTATTATTTTATTTATTTAATTAAAATTTTACATAATTAAAACTATAATAAACAATTTTAATATTTTAAGATGATTTGTATTTTTAAGTTTGTCCTATAGTTTCTTGTTAATATGTTTGTTATTTATATTTTTGATATTTATATTCATTTAACTTAATCTCACTCTACTTTTTATGTATTTATTTATTTATATTAATTTTATGTATATACGTGTATTTATAATGTATGCATTTCAATACCACTGATCACGAAATAAATACTACTTACTTACTACTATCGGTGGAATCGGTAAACCTTCAGACATTTCTCTTTCCGCTTTTCTGCCTTCAGTTAACCTTCGGACTTATCCTGTGTTTTTTTCAAAATGCACTGGAATGCAATAATCTCTGACCCGAATATTCATTTTGGCTTATGTTTTACCATCTCCAAATTTGGATATTGTATTGGTAGTAGGTACTTATCGTATCAGCATTGGAGCATGTTTAAGACTTAAAATGTGAATGCCTCCTGTGCATTAAGGGTACTGTCATAATTCTATCAGAACACAGTTAAAAAATAATAGGGACAGGTACTACCCACACAGAAAAGTTTATGATTTAATCAAGCGAGCTATAACATAATCTGTAACATTCAATATCTGTTGGTCGATGGGAAACGCCCTAATGGGATGTCATTAGTCCCTTGAGTGTAAAGGAAGGATTTTGGTGTGGGATTTCGCTTAGACTGACACATTTGCCCGATCTCATTTGAACCCTGCAAAGAAAGATCTAGGTGTTTCGTTGAATTTGTTGCTACAAAGAAGAAAAAAAACTAAGAACTTAATTCTTATTTCTTTTTTCGTTAGAAGAACTTAGTCCCTTTTGCTAAGAATCTTTAATTAATAAACGACATTAGTTATCGTTTTAAAATGATTAATAGTGATTGTTGTTTGGGTTCATATTTGGTTTAACTATTTTTTTAGAAATTAACGTGTAAGTCAAATAGTGTTATTCGAAAAAAAAACATCAAACATTAAGTAAATTTTATTATCGTAGTCATTATACATTATATTACTTTCTTTGAAATTTAGCAATGTATTTTCTAAAATAAATAGGTACTCAAAAAATATTTTTTTTGTAATTACAATAAGTATTAACTATTTTTTAGGTTGTATCCTTAATTGGAGATTGGATGTAAGAAAATAATTATTACAATTCAATTTTCAGGGACGTTTTGGAGGTTTACATGCAATCTCCAATTAAGGATACAACCTAAAAAAATAATTAAAAATTTAGGAGAAATAAAATTCTAATTATAAGTATTAACCAAAATATATGTAAGTAAATGACCGTTCACTATTTGGTTGTTGATGAAATACCGTGACGAATAAGCGATAGTTCACATTCGAGTTGGACCCTGAAACATAAGAAAGTCTGCTTATTATCCAGAAAGCAATAACATTAAAAATGTCATGTTTTGACGTTTTATGGGTTCTCGTGTCCTTATGGAAAAAAAATGTGGGCTAATTAGCAGTGCACATGTCGCCTTCAAGAAATTAATATCGAAATTCGCTATAGAACATTTGTAGAAACAAATTTATGAATACGTAATGGAATATTATATCTCTGTTAATAGTCTGTTGAAATTGAAAGTTAATTATTATCACTTGCAAAGCTTAACTATTTTTATTTTAAGTGCTGCTTTGTGGGGCACGTAGGAACTCTTCTTGTAGGGATACGTACCTACTGCAAGTGATTTTATAAAAACTTTGATTTTTATAAGACTTCATGGGACTTTTGGGAATTTTGAATATTTTTGCGACGATTTGGATGTTTTGTAACTGACTGTAACATGAGATTTAAATTTGTTAATTTTCCTTTATTATTATCCGCCAAGTAATCTTTGTGGCAGTGTGGAGTTGACATACGTTAAATAGGTACACGCTGAGAAGGGAACTTAAAATTTATGAATTGACGTTACTTGGTGGTTTCATTTCATATGTTAGCTTATCAGATTCACAAAAGAGAAGTGTGATATATAAATTCGTTTAAGATATTTCTGGGGTTATAGATCATAAATAACATTACGCTTATCCCATAATACGTCTCGACTTAACATCATATTGCCTTTGCCATGTTGGTGTCCAGTTCCAGTAATTTTTTATTTTATTTGGCCGCAATTTATGACTATATTGGCATTTTTTATGTCGACTTTAAAATTTATTGAAAGGTAAATTTAGTTTGTTTGAAAATATATAAATAAAACTCGTTTTTATAATTAAATTTAACATCAGTTACTTTTTCATCCGTAGAAAATATTTAAACAGTTTACTTCTTCCCACTTGATTTACTGTTACATAAATACCCAGTATGTAAGAACAACCTTGTAATTATGTCAACAATTTTATGCTATTATCGACAATCTTTCGTAATACTACCTTGTTCAAGTAATTGTTTTGATTTTTAAACGCCATTTCTTATAGTCTTCTTTTATATAGACCATTAGGGCATATTATAGAGAAAGATTTTGTCTTATGACATGGACATTTACAAATTTTAAAGAACATACTACTTGCTTATTCATATTTTGTGGAACGCACTGGAATTTCCAAAATGCATTTACAGAATTGAAATATTGTACAGGAACGTTTATTAAATAATAACAAACTATGTTAGCTGTGTCCATAATTTTTATATAATTAAATACGTCATCTACCATGTATTGTTTTCTACTGTGTATTTTGTTCTACATTCTTTGAACGCTACGTAAAAAGACTGAGGTATTTTCCCCATAATTTGCAATTAATTTAATTTAATGTAGTGTTCATTTCCGTTACTTTGTTCTTAAGTAGGTAGGCATTGCCAGTTCTATAAGACTACAATCATTGGCAATCATACAAGTTTGATATACACGGTGTCCGCAATTATGATTCTACTTAAAAAATTAATGCCACAAGTTCCTATAACATTTTTCTGAAAAATCCAAAATAACGGAGTTACACGGCCTCAAAGCTTGATTTTTAGATCAAGCTTTTTAATAAAATATTTTCTCGTGTACCGATTCTCTTCAAATTTGGCACACTTACCAATAATGTTCGTTTGTATTTTTGTTCCCAATTTAACGTAAATTCCCAAAGCTAAAGGGCATTGCATTGTCGCTAGCTAAACCATAATAATAATGCATGTCAGGTAGTTCGACGTTAGAATAATTATTATGATTCATCTTATCTTATTATTAATCACAACAATTCAATAAGAAACTTGCAACAACTTATTATCTGTCAATTGTTTCCAAAGCAACTCCTGCAGTTGTTTCCAAAGCATGCTTTGTTAATGTTGAAAATGAGCTGAAGTGAGTTGGTATTCATTCAGTACAAGCAACTTTTAAAACCGTTTTTCTCGAAAACAGCCCATTTTATCGTGATGTAAGAAGAAGACGTTTTTGAAGATTTTGATGCTCTTTAATTGTGTCACCAAAATTTAGGAAAAAAATTGAACACAAAAGGTATGGATCATTATCCAAAGGTCAAGGGCAGTTTAGCCCTTTAGCTTTGGGAGTTTACGTCAAATTAGGAACAAAAATACAAACGAACATTATTGGTAAGTGTGCTATATTTGAAGAGAATCGGTACACGAGAAAAATTTTTTTTGAGGCCGTGTAACTCCGTTATTTTGAATTTTTCAGAAAAATGTAATAGGAACTTGTGGCATTAATTTTTCAAGTAGAATCACCCCTCGAGTTTTTGTTCATAATTTCCGGACACCCTGTATATTTCAATTGTGTCCTGCATCTTTTCGAAAAATGTCGTTACCGTGAGAGTTCTATTAGCATGGTTTTATTAATGCTGTGAAACTAGCAGCACCTTGTGGTAATGGCACTCCTCGATTTTGCAACCATTGAACTATGGCAGCTTTTCTCAACGAAATTATGGGATTACGAAACATCCAACATTGAATGACGATGACCGATTAAGTTCAATGGAACTTTGGAACTACTCCTCGTAGTGCTACTTATTTGTTTCGTCATAGTAATCAGCAGACCCTTTCTTCTCAATGAAGTTCATTCAAATTTGTTGAAGTCTCCCTTCATTGCTAATATGAGACATTATTATTAATTAATATGTGTGTTATCTCTATGTGTTGGTATTAGTGCTCCATCTTGTTGAAAATATTCCTTAGGACTTTGACTTCGTCCAATTGTTTAGAGAACGCCTTATTAAAAAAAGTGCGCAGTTTTGGGCATTAGCTATTGACCGAATAATACGACGTCATCAGTAGTTAATACAACACATTTTTTCTGTTTGTTTTTAAATTTTTGTTGAATTTACAAGACAACAGCTCTTAAAATTTTTCTGAAAATTAAACTACAAATGGGACCCGCGTGAAGTTAGCCATAACTTCCAGTTAAGTTTATACAAATTTACATTCTCATATTGAACTTATACTTTTTAGCAAATGTAGATAATATAATACACTCAGAAAACACAAAATACTGACATATAACTAAAAAACTAATTTTTTTGTATTTTAGTAAAACAATTGTTTGTAACGAAAATTGGATGGAAAATTTGGCAAACATATCCCTAAAATTATTTAGATTTTTTAGTGAATCATGTAGACATGTAGAGGGATGATTGACTTAACATTTAAAGAAAAGAAATTCGGGCACATACTTTTTGTTTTCGAGAAAAAAAATGACACGTCAAATCCGTGGATGGAAAATTTGGCAATCGTGTCCCTAAAATTATTTTGATTTTTGTAGTGAATCATGTAGAGGAATGATTGAATTAACATTTATTATTTCCATTCTACCACCTGTGTTTCATCTGTGCCTCCTGTTCTTCCCATCTTTACTTTTCTTAAGGCTTACTTCAGTTCTTCTTTTTGATTCCTCCTTCTCCTTTTGATTTTTTTTCTCCTATTTTCCCATTTTCTACTATGATTTTAACTTCTTTTCCTTTGTAGTACATTTCTAATATGTTTTTCCCATTTTTTTAATTTATTGCTGGTTTTTTCCTATTTTCTTTTTTTTCTTATTTGATTTACAAATTCCCAAGTCTGCCCCTTCATTTCTGATTTCTTTCATCTTTTCTTCCATGAGTTTTCGATATTGCACTTTCTCTTTTCTTGAATTCTGCTCTTATTTTCTTATATTCTTCTATATGTACTTATTTTCCCTTTTTTTTTTCATTTTTTCTTCCCTTTCTCATTTCTGTTTTTGCTCTCTCACATTCCCTGATCCACCATTCTGACTTTATTTCCCTTTTGTTTTTCGTCTTTTTAAATCTTCGCTTTTCCGTTGTCATCTTCATTTTCTCTATAATTCTTTTCAATTCTTCTTCGACCTCTTCTGCTGTTTCCTGCTCTTCCTCTATTTTATTTAAATACTTTTTTATACTTTTGTCATTCCATATTTATTTCTCTCCTTATTCTATAACATTCTATAAACTCTTCTTCTTCATCCTCCTCCTCTCCTATCAAGTTCACTTTTATTGGTTGATGATCTGAATCTAATACGTCTCCTATTTTTAAATGCTCTATTTCTTTCTTATTTGATTCGTTGACTATAACGTAGTCAATTACCGATCTTCCTCTCCCTTCGATATATGTTAGCTCTCCTTCGCCACCTTCTTCCATAATCCCATTCAAAATCCTCCATCCTCTCTCTTCACATAGTTCCAATAATTTTCTACCTTGTTCGTTTATTTTTTTTATCTTTCGCCTTTTTCTTTCTTTGTTTTCTTCAGTTCAGTTCAGTTCAGTTAGACTTAGGTATAGAAAAAGCAATATTATATTGTATGGCCTTAAGGAAAACAAATCGAATTTACCTGACAATGAATTAAACGAAAATCAGACCGTTTTGAATATTATCTCTTATCTAAGTCCAAACATAAATACTGCAGGTTTAAAAAATATATCGTTTAGGAAAATACGATGAAACTAAGCGTAATGTACGTCCTATTAAAATTATGCTGAATAATGAGAAATCCGTCTTTGATATAATTCGAAATTCAAAAAAATTGAAAAATGTTCCTAATTACCAAAACTTATCTGTTTCATTTGATCGTACCCCTAAGCAACTTGCATATTATCGTGAAGTTAAGCAGGAATTAAATCAACGTTTAAGTGCAGGAGAACATCTTAGAATAAAGTACATTCACGGCAAGCCCCAGATTGTTTCTTTAAACTAATAACGCCTGACAGTAATAACTACAATTGCTATTACCAAAATGTTCGAGGTCTACGCACTAAAACAAATCAAGTTTTTCTCAACTTACACACAACGAATTTAGTTTTATTTGTCTTGTAGAAACTGCACTTTCTAGTGACATTAGTGATAATGAACTTATTCCCAATAACTTTACAGTTTATAGATGTGATCGTAATCAAGAAAAACTGGGAAAAATGGGGTGGTGGTGCCTTAGTGGCTGTAAAAACTACATTTCAAGTGAGTCAATAAACTTTCAATGCATAATTGATTTGGTACCAAACATAGATATAGTTGGTTGCAAATGCAAATTAAATCGTGATTTTCTTTATGTTGTAGTAGTGTATATTCCACCTGATATTAATATGGATAACTTTAAAACTTTATTTGATTATTTAGAACAAATGCAATTCTTTAATGATAACAAAGTGCTGTTAATTGGCGATTTCAATGTACCAAATTTAAATAATACAAAATCAACTATTTTAGAAAATACCTGCAACTTTCTTGATCTAAAACAATATAATCTTGTACTTAACGTTGATAACAAGCATTTAGATCTTGTTTTGTCTAATTTTGAATGTATTGTTGTACATGAAGAAAGTCCTCTAGTTAAAGAAGATAAATACCACCCTGCGCTACGGATTAACTGGTTATTAGACCGTAATCACGTTCACAATTTTCCAACTAACCAATTTTTAAACTACAACTTTTATAAGGTAGATTTTACGATACTCAACCATGCACTTAATAATGTCAATTGGTCTGAATTGGAAAGTTATTCTGATGTAAACTTAGCATGCAATTCTTTTTATAAAATAATTTATTCCATATTTGAAAAGCACATACCTAAATACCACACCAAATCAAAAAAATACCCAAAGTGGTTTACTTCACAACTAATACGTAACATTTCCCTAAAAAAGTATTACCATAGCTTATACAAACGCAATAGATCTGAAACTAACCTTCAAAATTTTCGACGACTAAGATCTCACGTCAAAATCTTTTACTTGAAAATTACAATAATTACATTTCTAGTATAGAACACTCTGTTATTGTGGATCCCAAAAATTCTGGTCATTTATAAATTCTAAAAATAAATCAACACGCATTCCGATAAAAATGTACTATGAAGATAAAAACTTTGAAACTCCATCTTCTATAGTTGAAGAATTTGCCCGCTATTTCTCTAAAATATTTTGAATAGTACTGCTGTTACCGACTATTGTAATAACTCTCGCAATAACATTCCTAGTATAAGTCTATCAAATATATCAGAATCTATTATTATCATGTCAATCAATAAGTTACAAAGTAAAATCACTTCTGGTCCTGATCATATACCTAGTAATGTAATAAAAAATTGTGCAGATGCTTTTGTGAAGCCTTTGCATTTCATTATTAATCTGTCTATTCAAACTTCTACATTTCCCAATTGTTGGAAGAAAGCCAGAGTTTGTCCTGTCTTTAAATCAGGAGATCGTTTAGATATAGGTAATTATCGACCAATAAGTATTATTTCAAACTTTGCAAAAGTTTACGAAATGTGTTTATTTTCTTTATTGTACCCAGCTGTCTCCCAATATATAACACCTTATCAACACGGATTCTGTCGTAATCGTTCTACCATTACTAACTTAGTGTGTGTAACGGAATATATTGCAAAACATCTTGATGTACAAGCGCAGGTTGATGTATTGTACACAGACTTTTCCAAAGTATTTGATAAAATTGACCACGGTCTACTTCTGTCCAAACTTAATTCTTTCGGGTTTTCTCGTCCACTAATATCTTTGTTTGCATCTTATTTGCGTGAACGAACCCAATATGTCTGTTATAACCAGTTTAACTCTACAGAATTTCAAGCTTCTTCTGGAGTTCCGCAAGGGTCAAATTTAGGGCCGCTATTGTTCTTAATGTTTGTCAATGACTTACCTGAATGTATTAACTGCAATAAATTATTGTTTGCCGACGATTTGAAAATATATTCAGTCATTAATAAATTAAGTGATTGTGAGTTTCTTCAAACACAGTTAAATGAAATTCAAAAATGGTGCACTGCAAATAAAATTTCGCTTAATGAATCTAAGTGCAAAGTTGTAACTTATACTCGCAAAGTAAGTTGGATAATGCATCCATATCGAGTTAACTCAACTGTAATAGAAAGGTCTACTGTCATTAAGGATCTAGGTATACTTTTTGATGAAAAACTAACGTTTAGGCAGCACATAGATAGCATTATTTCGTCAGCCATGAAGATGCTTGGTTTTTTAATTCGAAATGCTCGAACCTTCCATAATATTCATGCATTAAAAGTATTGTACTACTCATTGGTAAGATGCAAGCTTGAATATGGTTCTCTTGTGTGGAATCCATACTACAAAAGCAAATTGATGCTTTAGAAGCTGTACAAAGAAAATTTTTAAAGTTTCTATCATATCGGTGTGATGGAATTTATCCTGAAATTGGTTGTAATCACATATTGCTATTAAATCGATTTAACATGCAATCTTTGCAAAACAGACGGGGAATTATAAATATAAAATTTCTTTACAACTTATTACATAATAAAATTGATTGTGCTGAATTAATATCATTAATGAATTTTCATGTGCCGTCTGTACCTCTTCGCAGCAATATTACATTTTATTGTTCTACCCCACGTACAAATGTTCTAGTGAAATCACCGATACAAACTATGTGCGGACTATTTAACTTGTTAGGTCAACAATGTGATATTAATTTCTCGTCCTTGCAATATATTATCAACGCATTTTAGAATTACGTTCTTGAATTACATAACTATTTTTTTTGTTGTTTTTTTTCTTTTTTTTTGGGTTTTATCTTTTACTTTATATTGTATTATTAATTTGTTAATTTATTGTATTGTCCTTTAATAGGATTTTGATCTGTTGGGCAATAAATATTATTATTATTATTATTATTATTATTATTATTATTATTATTATTATTATTATTCACTTCACTCCTCTTTCTTTCTCTTCTCTCCCGTTTCCCTTTCTTTAGTTTTTGCTATCCTCTGTCTCAAACCTCCTTCTTTCTCCACCCATTTCTTTTCCATCCCTTCTATCCATAACTTCACATACCCCACTTTCACTCTCTTCTCTTCTCCCTTCAATCTTCTAGGTTCTTTCCTTAACTTCTTCTGTATCTCTTTTTCTTTTTTCGTTAAATCATTATCAATATAAATTGCTGTACCTCTCAGTTTTACTTTTTCTTTCATTATTTTCATTTTCTCTTCCCAGCTTCCCAACTTCACTACTATTGCTCTCTTTCCTACTTCTTTCAATATTGCGTATGTGTCTACTTCTACTTCTACATCTTCTTCTTGCATTTCTATCGTTTTTTTTCCATTTCTCTCAATCTTTTATCTATCCCATCTTTTCTTTCATTCAATTTTGCCTATCTGTCGCCCATCCTTTTTCTTTTTGTTCAAATAAATAAAACTAAAACAAACATACTCAATCCCTTCTATAATTTAACCTTCATATACTATTGTATAAAGCACTATGCTGCTTATATTCCGTTGTGGACTAGTTTAATTCATCCTCGAACTAGCAATGCTATAGTTGAAAACTGGTTTGGATTAGTGAAAAATAATTTACTGCAAAAATCGTTACATCAAAAACCGTCCAGATTTATTGGAATTGTCAGAAAACATGTACTTCTTCATAGAGAGTACAGTATCAAATGAAAACGCTGTGCAACAAAAACCGTCATACCGGAAGAAAAATGGAAGAAACGATAGAAAAGCAAACATACGTATTTTTAAAAAAACAATGTTGACAAAAATGCAAACTATGAAAGCAGCCGAAGAACAAAAACACAATGATGATATAGAAACCATAGACGTAAAACAAAGACTAGACTTATTTAAAGATATAGGAAGAGATTATGTTGCCTTTAAATTTAAAAACAAATTTATTTTTCCAGTTACAACACCTTATCGTTCCATAGAAATTCTCAAGATAATACGTACCTGGATAATTTTTTAAATAAATTATATTCTAATTCTAATGATCCAATATACTGACATTCAATTGATTCCATCATATGAGATATTGAAGATACTGAAGGGAAAAACAAATAAAAACCTTATACAAGGTCATAAAAATGTATAATGCCCCTTTGTCAAAATAACTATGGGATGCTAGTATTTATTAATAAGCAAACGTTTGTCGATACTTTTATGGATTCTGCTATTGTGAGCAGTCGCCATGGAAAGGGGGTATTTGAAAAGATCTATAACTTTTATGAAAAGTATTATACTTATCCATCTCAATTAAGTTTAAAATTAGGCACTGATCACCCTGTGCAACAGGATGGTTACAACTGTGGAGTCTTCATTTGCTATTTTGTAGAAGTAATAATTAAAAATAAAAAATATGACTCACATTTCGATCCAACTGCTTACCGTTCTCATTTAAAAATTAGTTGTTTATACTGCGGAACTGATGACCAAGTCGATACTTGAGTTAAATGTAAACGACAAAATCATTCCAGCTGCTTATTTACACAAGAGATAATTCAATAATATGTGTGTGATTTGTGCTTAGTTTAATACGTTTTATACATGTATTCTGCCAACATCTCCTACATCAAGTTTTTGAAATTTTATCTACTTCCACAACCTCAAACTATTACAAGGCAAGGAATATTATTTAAAATTTTACCAAATTTTTCATCCACGGATTTGAGTGACGATTTTAAAACAGTTTTCGTGCAAACATTTTTTTCTCGAAAACAAAAAATATGTACCTTAATTTTTTTCTTTATTGACATGTTTGCCAAATTTTCCATTCACGAATTTGACGTGTCAATTTTAAACAATTTTCGTGCACTTACATTTTTTTCGAAAACAAAAAATATGTACCCTATCTTTTCTTTCTTTAAATGTTAATTCAATCATCCCTCTACTAAATGATTCACTAAAAAAATCTAAATAATTTGAGGGACATGTTTGCTAAATTTTCTATCCACGGATTTGACGTGTCGATTTAAAACAGTTTTCGTACAAACAGTGTTTTTACTAAAATAGAAAAAAACTTTTTAGTTATATGTTTTATGAGTGTATTATATTACCAACATTTGCTAAAAGTATTAGTTCAATATGAGAATGTAAATTTATACAACTTTAAATTAGCAAAATGTGGCTGGAGTTATGACTAATTTCACGCGGGTAAAAAGGGTCAACGTCATAACTTTGAAAAAATGTGGATTTATAATTAGAAAAAGTCATTGAGATGTTTACGGTTTGTGAAAAAAAAGAACTGATTTAGCAAAGATTTATATTGCAGTTTGTTAATTTAGGACCGTTCTGGCTCATAAAAATTTCAACGTGTAACTGATTTTTGGAGAATTGGATTTTAAAAAAAACAGCAGATTGATTACTTTAGACCGTTTTGATTCGCATATTTGTCTCGGACAATGCGCGGTGAGTTTCTTGAGAGGGCAGCAGCAAAATTAAATTAAAGTTCCTTAAACAAAAAAAAACACAGAAAACACGATTTTAAATTTTATTTAAAAATTAAATCAATCCGTCTTGTTTTCCCAATTACATCATCATAAAACTCTGGTGTACTGCGGAATAAGTTCAAATGCGTTTATGATCTATTGATAACAAAGCTAAAGTAAAGACGATAAGCTGTCTTAGCCAGTTGAATTCTAGTGTATGTTTTTATTCTTTTGCTGGTTGAGAATGTCCTTTCAACAGAAGCAGTACTGTAAGGAATCATGATTATCAAAGCACATAGCATTGCGTCTTGGAGATCATTATTTTTCAGGTGATTAATAATTTCAAAGAGTTCTTGACTTTGTAAAGACGGAGTACTATAAAGTACCGTTCGTTTAAAAGACGTACAAAGTAAAAAAATCAGAATAATTTGTTTTCAAAGAACTAAGCAACTTATTTGGAAATTCAATATATTCCAGATAATTTAATTTCTCGAAACGAATGGTTGTTTGTAACGAAATGGTGTCAACAACTTAACAAAATAACCTTTTGAAAACGATATTTAAATCTTCTTTCACCCCACGAATTTTTGGGGAATACCAACTTGTTCTACAGTTTTTTCAAATGTTGTTACAGATTCATCTCTAAAATTTAATATTTGTGACTTTATTTCGTTTATTTGGTTGATGCAGTAATTTATTTCAAAACATTTTTTCTCAAGAATGTTGTATAAATGGTCAGTAAATGCTCTCGGACTTTGACTTGAGTACCATTAAGTTCGCCAGCCATTACTGCAGCACCATCATAAACTTGTGCCACAAATTTATTATCGCATTTCAAATCGCGAATTTTTACGATTACATAGGTCGCTAAAGCATTTGCCGATCGGTCGCCGCTTACATCTGTACAACCAAGAAATCTTTCCTGAAATTCGCCAATCTTTGTCACATATCGGACAGCAGTGGACAATTGGGAATGATTAGAACATCAGATGTTTCTGTCTAACAGTATAGAAAGAAATAAACTCTCTTCTATTTCTTTTTAATAGACGACAAAACAGTGATACTTAAGGATTTTAATATCATTTGGAATATGGTTTGAAATACCAGAAAACAGAAGCTTCTTGTAAATGAACCGGTAACTTAGTCATATTTAGCAACCAAATTTAAAATCTGGATCTAATTTCCTCTATTGGAGCTTTCTTTTTTTTTTCGTCGTGGCCTCTGAACGCGAGTTCTTGAGGATATAACATCAATAAGTCGCTTCATAATTTTCCTGTTCTTTGAAACCTTTTTATTGTGTTGAATAATGTTCAATCTGCGTTGCTCATCTAATGCAACAATCAATTCTGTTTTTACACCGCCTTCAAACATTTTGAGAGCAACAGTATTAAAAAATTACGCCATACAGATTTGTCAGTACCGAAAAGCAAACATGGCCAACAAATTATTTTATTTAATTTCTCACAAGCGCAAAGCCAGGTATTTTTTTCATAATAAGATTTCTGAAAATGTCTAATTGTAGTTTTTGCTTAATATTTATTTCACAAGTTATTGTCGTCGATAAATCAGGAGTTGGCCTCTTCAAATGTTTAATAACAGTTTTTTCAGCAATGGAGGAACGATTAAAGGGGGTTTAAGTACAACTTCGATTCCCTTGACCACAAGACAAACTTTGAAAATCTATCGACGGCAATTTATGGGACATTTTAATTTACACTACACACACGCCGGTGCACAATTTTTTTTCTTTAACACCTTTAATAAATTTAATTATTGTCAGATTAGCCGTTAGTTAGGCAGAATGGTCAAAACAAAATATTCGCTGTGAACGTAACTGCAGACTGATTACCGAAATAATGCGATCTTATTACGAATTTGCTAGAAGCTGGGATTTACTGCTTAGAACTTATTTTTCTCTTCAACTCGTAGCTAGTAAGGTTTTGAGATCGGTTGTACTGCTCTGACTCGTATACTAGAGTCACGCGGTCGCCCGTTGAATACGTAACGATGCAATAACAGCTCAAGACACTGCTTTCTTGGCTTTTGATTGGCCTGACTCGGGAGAGGGAAAATCGACGGTTGGAGCGTAATTGCGTAATATAAAAAATAAAAATTAAAATTATAAAATACTTATTTTAAATAAAAAATTATTTTTAGTCAAACCGCACGCGCCTGATATCTATTGCAGTTTTCTTCCGAATCGTTCAAAGTTATCGCAAAACACAAAGCAAGCAAGTATTAAATTTAATTAAAAACAGCCTCTGTAAACTGACACATATTTGTTTAATCAATGCAATAATACAAACAGTCGTTTCTATAAAAATTTAAGCCACAGTGGACTCACAACTAACAGTATTATAAAAAAAGTGATACGACGGATGAAGTGAAAAAAAACGATAAATATACCTGACAGTTTTAACAACGCATAACGCTTAAGACGGATGTAGATAAGAGAAAAAAATTACGTTTTAGAAAAAAATAATTTAAATAAATGGTATAGTATAGATAATAAAATTTACCACAACTTTTCTCTTACAGTTTTTTTTTTGTATAATTAGTGTCACGTGGTTGCAAAAAAACCTTTTAGTTATATGTTTTATGAGTGTATTATATTACCAAAATTTGCTAAAAAGTATTAGTTCAATATGAGAATGTAAATTTATACAACTTTAAAATTGGCAAAATGTGGCTGGAAGTTATGACTAACTTCACGAGGGTAAAAAGGGTCAACGTCATAACTTTGAAAAAATGTGGATTTATAATTAGAAAAAGTTATTGAGATGTTTACGGTTTGTAAAAAAAGTACTGATTTAGCAGGATTTATATTGCAGTTTGTTAATTTAGGACCGTTCTGGCTCATAAAAATTTCAACGTGTAACTGATTTTGGAGAATTGGATTTTAAAAAAAACAGCAGATTGATTACTTTAGACCGTTTTGATTCGCATATTTGTCTCGGACAATGCGCGGTGAGTTTCTTGAGAGGGCAGCAGCAAAATTGACGTTAAAGTTCCTTAAACAAAAAAAAACAGAAAAAACACGATTTTAAATTTTATTTAAAAATTAAATCAATCCGTCTTGTTTTCCCAATTACATCATCATAAAACTCTGGTGTACTGCGGAATAAGTTCAAATGCGTTTATGATCTATTGATAACAAAGCTAAAGTAAAGACTATAAGCTGTCTTAGCCAGTTGAATTCCTAGTGTATGTTTTTATTCTTTAAGGGTTGAGAATGTCTTTCAACAGAAGCAGTACTGTAAGGAATCATGATTATCAAAGCACATAGCATTGCGTCTTGGAGATCATTATTTTTCAGGTGATTAATAATTTCAAAGAGTTCTTGACTTTGTAAAGACGGAGTACTATAAAGTACCGTTCGTTTAAAAGACGTACAAAGTAAAAAAATCAGAATAATTTGTTTTCAAAGAACTAAGCAACTTATTTGGAAATTCAATATATTCCAGATAATTTAATTTCTCGAAACGAATGTTGTTCTGCAGTTTTTTCAAATGTGGTTACAGATTCATCTCTAAAATTTAATATTTGTGACTTTATTTCGTTTATTTGGTTGATGCAGTAATTTATTTCAAAACATTTTTTCTCAAGAATGTTGTATAAATGGTCAGTAAATGCTCTCGGACTTTGACTTGAGTACCATTAAGTTCGCCAGCCATTACTGCAGCACCATCATAAACTTTGTGCCACAAATTTATTATCGCATTTCAAATCGCGAATTTTACGATTACATAGGTCGCTAAAGCATTTGCCGATCGGTCGCCGCTTACATCTGTACAACCAAGTAATCTTTCCTGAAATTCGCAAACCTTAGTCACATATCGGACAGCAGTGGACAATTGGGAATGATTAGAAACATCAGATGTTTCGTCTAACAGTATAGAAAGAAATAAAGTCTCTTCTATTTCTTTTTAATAGACGACAAACAGTGATACTTAAGGATTTTAATATCATTTGGAATATGGTTTGAAATACTAGAGAAAACAGAAGCTTCTTGTAAATGAACCAGTAATTTCTAGTCATATTTAGCAACCAAATTTAAAATCTGGATGTAATTTCCCCGATTGGAGCTTTCTTTTTTCGTCGTGGCCTCTGAACGCGAGTTCTTGAGCATATAACATCAACAAGTCGCTTCATAATTTTCCTGTTCTTTGAAACCTTTTTGTTGTGTTGAATAATGTTCAATCTGCGTTGCTCATCTAATGCACAATCAATTCTGTTTTTCACACCGCCATCAAACATTTTGAGGGCAACAGTATTAAAAAATTACGCCATACAGATTTGTCAGTACCGAAAAGCAAACATGGCCAACAAATTATTTATTTAATTTCTCACAAGCGCAAAGCCAGGTATTTTTTTCATAATAAGATTTTGAAAATGTCTAATTGTAGTTTTTTGCTTAATATTTATTTCACAAGTTATTGTCGTCGATAAATCAGGAGTTGGCCTCTTCAAATGTTTAATAACAGTTTTTTCAGCAATGGAGGAACGATTAAAGGGGGTTTAAGTACAACTTCGATTCCCTTGACCACAAGACAAACTTTGAAAATCTATCGACGGCAAATGGGACATTTTTAATTTACACTACACACACGCCGGTGCACAATTTTTTCTTTAACACCTTTAATAAATTTAATTATTGTCAGATTAGCCGTTAGTTAGGTATAATGGTCAAAACAAAACATTCGCTGTGAACGTAACTGCAGACTGATTACCGAAATAATGCGATCTTATTACGAATTTTCTAGAAGCAGGGATTTACTGCTTAGAACTTATTTTCTCTTCAACTCATAGCTAGTAAGGTTTTGAGATCGGTTGTACTGCTCTGACTCGTATACTAGAGTCACGCGGTCGCCCGTTGAATACGATGCAATAGCAGCTCAAGACACTGCTTTCTTGGCTCTCGATTGGCCTGACTCGGGAGAGGGAAAATCGACGGTTGGAGCGTAATTGCGTAATATAAAAAATAAAAAAATTAAAATTATAAAATACTCATTTTAAATAAAAATTTTTTTTACTCAAAACCGCACGCGCCTGATATCTATTGCAGTTTTCTTCGAATCGTTCAAAGTTATCGCAAAAACGCAAAAGCAAGCAAGTATTAAATTTAATTAAAAACAGCCTCTGTAAACTGACACATAATTGTTTGATCAATGCAATAATACAAACAGTCGTTTCTATAAAAATTTAAGCCCCAGTGGACTCACGACTAACAGTATTATAAAAAAGTGATACGACGGATGAAGTGAAAAAAAAACGATAAATATACCTGACAGTTTTAACAACGCATAACGCTTAAGACGGATGCAGATAAGAGAAAAAAAACTTACGTTTTAGAAAAAATAATTTAAATGAATGGTATAGTATAGATAATAAATTTACCACAACTTTTCTCTTGCAGTTTTTTTTGTATAAATAGTGTCACATGGTTGCAATGATGACTTGTCGGTTAAAAAAATAGTTAAATATAATTACATTTTCATTTGAAGAAAAAAGGTGTCAAGTGAGACTATTTTGTAAACATTGCAAGAATAGGAAAATCTGTTTTGGCCTAATATGTTATGTCCAATTCCGATATTATAAATAACACCTACATTCCAAGTGTCATAAAATGGGCGGTTTCTTAGATGTCGTCTTCACATACAGGCGGGCGGCCGGCCTCCAGACAAAATTTTTTTTGTTCGTTATAACGTACTAACTCTAAAAAGATTAAAAATTTTGTCGGAAAATTGAAAATTGCTACAATTTTCTGTTTAGAAACCGTCACATAACTCCCTAAGAGAGTGGAGAAATAAAGTATACGAAATATCTTCGAGATCAAATAATTTTGTTTTAAAAATATTAGGATTTCTATTTTCGGATATGTTCTTCATAATTACAAAAACTATTTATTAATAAATTTGAAGATTAGCACGAATACTTTCGAAACTACAGTTTGAGAGACTTAGGTACTTTAAACATTTTATTTAAAACAATTACTAACATTATAAATGTTTGGGTTTAATAATTATTCTTCTAGGGTTAATAAATTATTGAAATTGTGAGAAAGATAGAATCCATTTTTATCATTTGATCTATTAAACTTATCTATCGAATTTGGAACTAGTTTGTACCGACAATCACTTTTCCATAGTAGCAATCAGTTTATAAATTATGATTTCTTTACCTGATACGCCACGTATTTTAATGGTTTGACGGAAAATTGTCTCAAATCAGAAATAAAGCTAACATTCTACCGATTTTGGAACTAATTTGTGCCCATCGCAATCTCAATAATTAGTTTATAATGGATAGTTTATAATAGATGTATTTGATTACGCCAAGGATTGTAACAATTTCGACACAAAGTTTTTAAATTCTCAAAGAAATATATTTGAGAACCTTATCTATTGAATTTGGAACTAAGTTGGCTCTACAAGCATTTCGCCATAATGTCAATAATTAGTAATTTATTATTTTGAAATATTTTTTTTGTTTAAATGATTAAGAATTTGTTTAAACAATGCAAAATACTTTTGATACAAATTAGTTCGTAATTCAAAGTTTTTTCTTGTGTTCCAATTTGCACGAAGTAGAGGTGAATAGTCATTGAAAAAATTGATTGTTGAGTGTAACCAATACGTATTGAATTTTCATAATAAAAATTTTGTTTTATGTTTTTTACCTTGCGTGTATATTAGGCGTACTTATGTCGAACAACATTTTTTGATTAAATAGTTTTACTTTCATATAATTGTAATTACAGCACATTACCAAATTTAATTTGTTTTACTTGTTCGTGGTGCTATGTTTTCTTTTATAAAATGAATTGTTTTTCTTTACTAGAAACAAGCTAAATGAGAGAAATTTGGTTAGAAGAGGTTTAGTGTTTAAAGGAAAAAGTAGCTTTTAAATAAATTGTAGTATTGTAAAGTATTTTCACTTGATTAATTCATCTGGAATTTATGAATCTACCTACTCACGTAAATGCCTGGTCAGGGACACTAATTTCCTTATTTTCTTTTGATTTCTTTTGATTGATTGATTTTAAGCTAAATATTTGTTCACATTCTATATATAGGGTGATTCATTTGCAATGCAAATGTTAGGATTAGATAGGGACATCAAGACGATTCAAAAACATATATTGTACAGGGTGTTTTATTTACTTTGTTTATTTCTTTATTTGCCTGTAATTCATGAACCACATTGTGATTTTTTTTAAATTTGCAACATATGTTTCTTCTCCGCTAAAGTATCTAATAGGTATAAACATTAATGTTAATCCAGCTACGGACTTAATAATAATAATAATAATAATAATTCTTTATTTCTGCTAAATATGATAAATCATTTACAGACGTCAGCTTGTTGATATAAATTGAAAAACTATTTAAAACTATGTTTACAATTCAAAAATTCATCTAAAGAATAAAGGCATGTTTTAATAAATATAATTTTAATTTAAGTTTTAAATTATTTAAACTAAGTTTCCTAGTTTCTATGGGAATAGAACTAAATATTTGTCTAGCTGTATATACAAAACTATTGCGCGTTTTGCTTAAACGATAGTAATTTATAACTAAATCGTCATTTTGACGGGTATAATGTTTATGTGTATCCGACCTTACTAGAAGTTGTTGTTCTATTTTTTTACAAAAGATTATACAATTAAGAATAAATATACAGGGTAAAGTTAAGATTTTAAATTTAATGAAAGATTTCTACAATCGTCTCTATAACCAAGACCACCTAGTATTCGAACTGCTTTACGTTGCAGAGCAAAAATCTTTTTGCAGATGCTAAATTTCCTATACTAAATTACAATAATTAAATTGAGCCTGGTTTTAAAACACCCTCAAACACATTATCGGCTAAACGACGTAATATAAAAATATTGCGATTGATTTTTTTTGATATGTTATTGGTATGTTGTATAAAATTTAGTTTTGAGTCTATCGTAATTCCTAGAAAATTGACATCGCTAATTGCATTGGATTGAATATTTTTAAGTGAAAGAAACGTTTTAGTTGTTTTGTTTTTATTTAGGTCTAGTTTGTTGATATTGCACCACTCCTCTACAGATAATATTAACTGTTCGGAAATGTTTAAAAGTCTTCCTTCATCTTCACCATCTATTACGATAGTTACATCATCAGCCTATAAAATGCTATTTACGTTACTTGGTAAAGCAATGGCAAATCATTAATAAATCAAAAACAGTAGTGGTCCTAGAATTGAACCTTGTGGTATTCCCTTATCTACAATTAATTGTGATGATGTGACATTTTTAACACGTACCACTTGAGTTCTATTAGATAGGTAAGAATACAATTATCATTTTCATGAAGAGGCCCGGCTTCTGTATTATGACATGTAGAAGACAGCAGTCCTATTTAGTAATGTAATTTGAGCTTTTAAAGATTCAATTGTATCTTGTTGATTATTAATTATTAGGTCTTTGTGAGCTAATAATGATTTAAATAAACATAATTTCAATTAAACTTATCGTTGTTAGCGATCTTTTGGCATTAGTCTCAGCACCAAAAGGTTCTACTTGATTATCTTCAATATACTTAACATTTTTATGTATTTTACACAACCAGGGTGAAAAAACACAACCACAATTTACACATTTAGGGACGATTTGGTCGTACTTTTTACAATATCTACACGGTTTCTCGAGAAGGAAATTAATAACATTTTCACTTTCCGCCATACAGCCATAAATAAAAAATTTTGTTTACTTAAAAAATCACTTTATATGTCAAAATTTTGGAAAACTGTTTGAATATTTGAAAGAGCGAAAAACTGAGTTAAAATAGACACTTTTCTAGTTTACGCATACAAGGAATTTTGTTATAAGTAATTTGAGAAAAAAAATTTTTGTATTAATTTTTTATTTTAAAAAATAATGAAATTTTTGTGTTTTCCTTTAGTGTATATAGTTTAAAGTCTAAATGCAAAATGGTTTACCAGAGCCGTATTAGGATAAAATACGCTGTATTTCAATACATGTCAATCTTGGAAAGGAACACTCGGTGTCTAGATGATTTATTCCCATTTAGTAACTGCTTATGAAGGCACAATACAAGAATGTTCATTTTGTTTTATATACGCAAATTTTTTAAACTAAGTTCTTGCAGAAACTGTTAAAATGAATGATCAAATTATATAAATACAAGCATTTCACGCGCCAAGAACTCCACATCGTTCTGATACTAAAAATCGTGTAAAATAGTATCGAAAGTGTGGGGCAACATAAAACATTTTGTTTGAAAAATAAAATAAACGTCTGACAGCGTCACTTCTTACAATAATTTTTATAGAAAAAGTAACAGAAGAACCACGTTTAAGGTAGAAGCAATTGTTAAAATCCAATTATACATTTGAGTAACGGTCAGCAATTGTTAAATGTATCTAAGTGATAAGACATTATACGAACAGGTACCTGCTACGCTACAACCATTCTACATCATGTTCCTTTTAAAGACGAGTTCAAAATTCCGTACACAAACAGAAAATGGAAATTGCGTTTAAAAAAATTAGAGCAAGCAAAGTTGTAGAACCAATAAAATTTCTTTGAATATTTCAACCAAACTTTCTTTTTGTAATTTTTTTTATAATTATATGGGCGGAGATATTGTTAAAACAAATAGTGTCGCGTGATAGTCTATCTCAGTAATTACTTGTGTATTAAAAGAGTTTTAACAAAAGTTGTATAATAATAAAATTACAATCAACTTTTATTTGAAGGAAAAATGCGTAAAATGAATATTTTCAAAATATTTTAAAAATTCGAAAATCTGTGTAGGTTCCTTTTAGTTCAATTGATTATGTCCAAAATCTAATGAAATCTGCGATATTATTAATAAGACGGATGTGCATGTTTCATAAAAATCTGACAAATGGATTTTTTGACATCTTGTTGGCATACGGACGGACAGCCGGGAGGGCCAGTCGGCCATCGGACGAAATTATTTTGCTTCATTATAACCACAATTCGTTAAATGCTATAAGATGTGGAGTAAAAATGGATTATTAACTAATTTTGAGTATAGAAAAACCAGTTTGGGTTCAAATTAGTGCTTAATTCAAAGTGTTTAATTGTGTTGTTGAAATTTGATTTTGACATAGTGGGGATGCTATAGCTTCAACTCAAGTTGTACAAATTGTTGATTTCTTTAAGTTGAAAAATAAAAATACGCAGAACTTTTTAGATATTGGCTATCCGTGTCAAGCATTAAGAGTAAGCGTTTCAACTGTTCTATGTTCTAACTGTGCAAATTAAGACTCCCCTGAAAACGACACCTAATGGACGTATAACTTTTTTCAGTTACAGAAGAAAACAACAAGAAAGCATAATGTAACAAAAATTTCCTGAAATTTTGTCATCCACTTTGGCATTTGCCATCTTGCCAAGATGATAAAGACTCTCAATTATTTGCAGTAGATGAATACGTGACGGTTGTATAGAGGATTAATAACACAGTTTAATTTTACATCTTTTATTTACTAACTATTATCTGTTCCCATAGACGTATAATTTTTTTTATATTGAAGCGGATAAATAATAATACAGAACAAATAAAATATTTTAATTAATTCAAAAGTTTGTTTCAGTATTCCGTTTCATTATTTACAATTATATACATATCGTTAAATACAAAAAACATTAATCAAAGTTAAAAAGTATATTTGACCTTATGAAATATACCGTTTTCTGGCTAACTGCTTGTTATATTAATTTTGTTTTATATTCTACTTAAAAACGCACCAATTAACACATGTTACATTGACCGGGTATAATATTTTTTTCTTTAAGCGACATTAAAACGGCATATTATTGAACTACTGGCAGACGCTAAAAAGGTTTTTTATTGTCTAAAAATTAAAAGCAACAGTTCTTTTGTTTTTACAACTATTTAGAGGAGTTGGTACTACGGTTATGTCGTATTATTATGAATGTAACAGTAAGTACCAACCTGATTCGTCGAGAATAAAACATCAGTATAACGCTTGAGAATCTCGAAAAGTTATTAATAACACATGAAAAACAGCAATAAACGCTTGAAGAAAAAAATAGTATATTTCACTTGGAGTTAAAAAATATAATTGTTTCGCTTAGTTTGCTGGCGTGGCGTTAGCCGGTTTTAAACTCAACAATTATATTGTTTAACTCTAGTAAAAATAATCTACTATTAATCATAACAAATAAAATAGAGATTAAACGTTTTTCATCTGAATAACTAAGAATGCAACTTAGGCATTTATACCGTTAAAACTGAAGGTCAATTGTTGTTTTTGTGTCCATTGTTTTTTAAACATTAAATTATTGTCTACGTTGCGCGATCAACCATCATTCATTCGTAAAGAAAATCCTACAAGACCAGCTTTATAGTTTTCACTATAAAGAAATTGTCTAAGATATTCCTTACCGAATTTCTACTACGACAACTCAAACAACTCACTCTTCAATCGGTCGAACTTTTACAAAACTAAGTGCTTTGGAACTCAGAAGTCCCAAAATAACTATAAACAAACAGTCAAAAATAGGTGTACATTCATAAGCAGTAATAATAGATTGCTCGTTTGTGAACAGTTAATAATATAGTTAATGTAATCAGAAAATAGAGGGGCATAATTTTCCCTTTGATTGAGGTAACAACAATAAACCGACTTCCTACTACTTTTAAATAATGTACAAATTTTGTTGAGAATAAAATTCTCGACTTCTTGTTTAATTTATTTGTTAAGTTTTGAAAACTTTTTTTGGGTTATAATACATGTAATGCAAAAAAATAGAACCAGCTTTCGAAATGTTCTCACACTCTTAGTACCTACCAGTTACAATGTTTTTTATAGTAAGACATTCGTAAATTCTTGTTGCTTTGCATTACGTGTATGTAATGTGCTATTTAACTAAAATAATTTAAAAACGTGTTTTATATGACGAACTACTTTCTTTCAAGACTGTTAATGTCTGCAAAACCAGAATCTAGTTTAATTTGTTGACGAGGGGATCAACATTCCTCTCATGTTTCCAGTGATCGCAATGAAAATTTTAAAAGTATACAATTTGCTCTTATACCATACTAAAACGGGATGCCATATAGTTTATGGTGTTTAAAAGTAAAAGTTTATTGCTTTAAAAGTCGTTGTCCGTAATTTAAATTAAAACACACAACGAAATGATGTAATTTCGATTAATATCCAGTATGAACGAATTCAACTAGATTAATATCTTTTTGTAATTTTCTAAAGGGAATGCTACAATTTTTGACTTTGTGTTATGTCAAATAACATACGGTTTTCATTATTACCTGCTACTTCCTTTGGAAATTTTATTTTATGAACTTTTATTTTGCCGCCTCAAGTTTGTTTTGTAAAGCTGTTGTTTTATGTATGAGTTATTCAAAATAATTCGTATTGTAATAATATACACAATTTCATGTACGAACCGTCGTTGTTTGCTGAGGTACTATTGTATGGAAATATCTTCAACTTCTGTAAACTGGAAATCAAGGTTTGATCTCGTGTCATCATGTTCTAACAGCTGAATCTTGTTTTTTATAAGATAAAACCAACTCTGAAATCAGAATCAAATGGAATCTTGAAACTATGTATACGAAATTCTTTAACTTTTAGAATTATAATATGGAAAATGTTTACATACTTCAAGCATTAAATGAACATAATAGCCATCTTGTAGAACAACTTCATAAAGGCGACTTTTAGTAGTATTAGTGTTATTATTAACAGGTATTGAATCGTGCACACACATTTAACAACATTTTTACAACTACAGTCTCCCAGCAACCTGGTTGCGAGAAAGAAACTGAAATTACTATTTTCTTATTAAAATAATGAAGTGGGGTTAACAGCGACAATAACTATAATTTTTGTGGTGCTGATGTTTTTTAATCTTTCATTTGACCCACAAAATCACGCAAAAACACCAACTGCAAATGCACACATTATGAATCTCTTATTTAACCAAACACTATTTCTTTCCCTAGTAGCTAATATTTCGACATTAGTTTGACGAACAAAATTTCAACTCACACTGTACTGTACATATAAGAGATATTTTGAAAAAATGTCAGGCCACATCTTATAACTAAGATTGAAAGTTATGCAAATGAGACCACTAGTCCAATTTTTATGAAATTAGCATGTATGTATTTATCTTACTAATCTTTTGTATAAACAAATTTAGAGAATTGGTATTTATTGAAATTTTAACTATTTAAATATTACTTATTAAATATTTTTAGGGGTTTTTTCAGTTTAATTGAGCTTTCTAGCAGGAATGAGTGTAAAAATTTATAAGTTCATTAAATGCTAGTTTATTATTCCGCCTTTGTTTCGCCTACCGTGTGCATATAGGGATCTAAAAGAAGAAAAGTATCTTTTGGGTACCTTGAAAAAGCTCCTAGCGTGCGAGCAATCGGTCGGCGGAATCAAAACCACATCTTAATGAACTTGCAAAATTCTACACTCACTTATGATAAGAAGACTTTGGCAGTTATAAACATTGGGTAGTTATGCCCATTGCAAGAGAGAAATTATGTTGTTGAAACGTTACATTTCGGGTCACGTGATATCATCTTTAAAATTTTTATACTATATATATTTTATACCCTATATACTTTTCCACTACTGTAATGCCAATTCAACAATACCTATTTGTCAGTCTTTTTTAAAGTCAATTATTGCAGTGCTTAAGGAAAGTCTTAGGGTAAAAGGGAGTTCACTATTTCGAAGCACACAAAAAAATTTTTTTTCTAAATCACTCACTGGTCTGCTAACTTTGGTAGACCAAATGTTACGCTCCCACTTTGGACCACTATAATCGAACTTTAACAGTTCTATACATCTAACTGCTATTTAAGTGCTTTACGTTCACTATCTTAAAAACACTCTTCTTTTAAATAACCCATTGATCTGCAATTTAGCAGACCAAATGTTAGAAACCACCCTAGACAACTAAAATTGAACTTTAACACATCTATAGATTTAAATTCTATTTAAGTGCTTCATGTTTACTATCACAGAAGTACTCTCAAAACTTTCCCTTAGCAACCCAGACGTACTGGTCGCCAAGGTTTTTGGATTTCTAGGTGACTTTATAAAAAATGACAGAACAATCGTTAAATATTAATTTATTTATTTATTTACGTTAACACCAATCGACACTAGATTTTGCAACACTTATTGTTTCTATAGATGTGTTAAAGTTTAATTTTAAGTTATCCAATGTGGTTTCTAACAATTGTTCAAAGATAGCAGATCAATGAGTTATTTAGAAAAAAAATTTTAATGCTTTTGAGATGGCAAATCATAAATAGCACTTAAATCTAAACATACTCAAGACTTTGATTTTAATTTGTCCAAGTATTTTTTTAACATATGGTCTGCAAAGATAGCAGATCAATGAGGTTATTCAGAAAAAAAAGATTTTAGTACTTCTGAGATAGTGAACATGAAGCACTTAAATAACACTTAAATCTATAAGATGTGTTCAAGTTTGATTTTAATAGTCCAAAGAGTGGTTTCTAGCATTTGCTCTGCCAAAGACAACAGATCAATGAGTTATTCAGAAAAAAACAGCTTTCTAGTACTTCTGAAATAGTGAACATAGAGGCACTTAAATAGCACTTAAATCTATAGATGTGTTCAAGTTCGATTTAAGTTAAAGGCGGTTTCTAACATTCTGCCAAAAGATAGCAGATCCATAAGTTATTTAGAAAAAAAAAAATTTGAGTGCTTCTGAGATAGCGAACATGAAGCACTTAAATATCATAATTTTAAGATCAGTTCAGACATTTTATTCAAAAGTCTAACAGTGTTTTTAGATACTTGGTCTGCTAACTTTTTTTAAGGTAGCAGATCATTGAATATCCCCAGAACTGCTGCAGCAATTAAATCGTAATTGAGCTACTTAATTAACAGTTAATTAACACGTAATTTTTAACGTACAAAATTGTTGATCTGCGGCAAGTGGTCTGCTAACTTTAAGGTCGTCCATATTCCCATAACTTCCTTTAATAATTACTGACTTGATTACGATTATGGTTACGAAAATGGAAAACATTTCATACTTTCATTATTAATATCTTTGTCAGGGTAGACACCTAAATTTTAACTCATTTTAACTCCAGTTTTCCCATTAATTTTGAAAAATCATATACATACAAATAGGTCTCGATTTTCAACTGAAAATTTTATCCTCATTCACGTGGTATAATGGTTTTTTTTTTTTCCGCCTGCATTGGAATGGTCAGAATTTTAACATACATATGAATCAATGTTGAAAAAATGAAGTAAACCCTAAATATCTCTAAAACAGTTGAAAATCGGACACCGATTTATATGAATTTTGGAAATGTAATGTATAATTACGTTCTTAAATATCTTCCTCTCTTCATAGACGACTCTATATATTTTGTTTATCCATACCGTCTCGTTCAAAAGACACAAAGACTTAAACGCAGTATGTATTTCACATCTTTTTCCCTACATTCAACATAAACTACAGGTATGACAACAAGTCGATCGCGACCCATTTTTATGGTAGAAGGTTACACTCAAAGACCGAAAACGCTCATTGAGCGAAAAAATTGCTCACAACGCGTTGTGGTTACTGTAAAATATCCTCATCGCGAATTCGTGTTATGGCTCTTATGAAAACGCGCACGACGCGTTATGGTAATCACAGAAAGTCCATATACCGAAATTCCCTATCATTGATATCATGTTATACGACCATGTGGCAATGTAGAAAATCATGACGGTAGTCATATGAATATGATACACAGTGATTTGCATTATCGTCTAGTAATTTTAAAAATTTTGGTATAAAGACGAATACAGCAAACAAGCAGTGCGACATCGCTAAATCGTGCACTATAAGCAAGCATTATAATGCGTCGAATGGTCTTAAAGTACCTATAAATTGGCTCAAAGTTTCAAGTTATTAGCAATGTTTTGATTTAAATTGAAGCAACTTTGTCGTGGTTGTGGTAGAATTTTGATTTTGTATTGATTTCTATTAAAATTATGATGTTAAATATGTTTATAAAATGCAAATTTAAACATAAAAAAAACAAAAGTAATCATTTGAAAAAAAGTGTTACTACAGCGACAAAGTCTCAATTTTGTCTTTCATAAAACATTAAGTTTTACTTGAAGCATTTAAAATTAAAAACTGTTTCAAAGGTACTTATAGTGATGGTTTAGCGATGGCACGCTGTAGTATGTAGTCCTCTTAAGAAATATTTATTTTATTTTATTTTTATAGATTTTTTTCACAATATTCAATAGTTAATCTGTTTTGCAGATGTACCGATTTTGAACTTGTACTATCTATTTCAACTATAAAATTAGTTTTTTAAGAATTGGGACTTATTTACTTCTGATCTCATAACAAACCTACGATGAGTACTTGTTTCTACTAACTCACGTATTTATCATAAGAGAATATATCTTTTTTATTGGACATGATTGCGATGATAAAGATCCCCTGTCAGGAACAGAAAAAAAATAAATCAACAACTCTACTAATCTTTTAATGTATTGTTATATTTGACCTGTCCTTCGTGATATAGTTCCCCTAACTACTGGTCAGAACGCGTCATGGCTTTTCTTCATTACCACAATGTGTTGTGGTCGTATGTATCATATAGCCGCCTGACACAAATATCAGTACATGGTCTTTCTGTGAATGCCACAACGCGTCGTGCGTGTTTTCATAAGGGCCATAACACGAATTTCGCGAAGTGGATTTGCAATTTTTCGCTCAATGAGCGTTTTTGATCTATACGCAAGTTGGCCACCGCTGCACGTGACAATAATTGTTTTAACCACTCCTCCATGAATATTAATTGTTTTTGGGAATTTTATTATTTATAACTTTAATTTGAACTATTTTTCATTATATTTTTAAAATGTATTGTCTTTTCAATATAGTTTATTGTTTGCTGCTATTAATTTTAGACCAGAATATGTCTGAAGGAAATCACTTTGCATATTTAAATTGGAAATACTTGAAAAATATGTACAATGTACATAGGTTTAAAAATTGCCAAAACCGATTATGTCCAAAATCTAACATTTGTAGTACTACTACCGTTTCAACATAGAGATGATTTCAGTTTTTTATTATAATCTGCTATGAAATTTTCCGATTTTTAACAGATATGGGGTAAAAGTAAAATGTATTTTTATCCTTATAACCGAGGTCGTCGCGACGAGTACGCTTTCTCATTTTAATTTGTTTCAATCATATGCTGGGATTCGTGTATGCATATCTATATAAATAATGAAATAATTGACAGTGACTGATGCTAGTAGCTAAATATATATCCCGCCACTATTAACACCCGCAAATATATATACATCTACCCAAACAAGTACTAACACATTCTTTGTAAGGCGTTTTTAGTGACGTGTTAAGTAATACGTTTGGACCAGTTTCTTTATGTGCCTGTATCACAATAAAACCATATCCCGTATGACAAGCATTGGTTTGCTTAAAATTTGCCGACCTGCCTTCTGTCTGCGAAGAAAATTATTAGCTAAAATTTAAAATTGTTACTACACTAATGTTTTTGTACGTTGTTTCAGAAAGTATTATTTCTATTTATTATTAGATCTTGATGGATGTTTAATTTAACCAATAAAGCTTAACATGTTTAATAGTCACTTCTAATTAAGAAACTATTCATCTGCGCTTTTATTTATTACTGAACTTTTTAGATTACTAATTACATGTAGTATTTAATACGAATTCTTTATGTATAATTTGTTTGCATTTATAAATTGCGTCATTTACTCATCATTTACTTTGATTTGATTTTATAAGTAATAATGTGTAAATTACTCGCGCATTGTTAAAATATTCGTTCTTATCTACGAAGACCTTAAAATATTTAAAAATGTTAGTGGTGAAAGTGAGGGGCGTCGATAATTATCTTCTAACCCGATAAAGCATAAACTCGCTAAATTATAAGCAAGTCACCGAATTTTCCAGAAAAGAGACAGCGTAGTCCAGATTCCACTATAATAATCCCAAACTAATCACATAGATGATCTAATACTGTTTTTAAATTAACATACATAAGTAATTACATGATCTTGATAGCCTTAAATAAGTCGACCCTAATGTACAACGTGTTCGAGAGAAGGACTTTGGGGATTTTGGAAACGGTAAGGAATACATATTTTTAGTTGTTCCTTGTTAATTCTATTAATTTAATGTATCAATTCAACCGTGCGATTATTGTTAATGACATAAACTGTTAATTGAAATAGTTAGTTGTTTATTCTTAAAAATTAAATACTAGGTCTACAGCTCCGTAATAAGAATTTTTGATGATTAAAACCGAAAAAAGATTACAATACTATTAAACAAAACATTGTTATACGTTGAATTCGAAATAAAAAGTGCTTGTAGAATCTGATATTAGAACATTCGGGCAGTATTAAAAAAATGAAGTTGATGATGGTTCCGCAAAGACGAAACGTTGGATTAAAAAAATTGACAATTCCACGTTAAAGGGCATTAAAAGTTGCATTTTTGCTATATGGAGATTTTTTTTGGGTTTTCAGTAATATTAGACTTGATAGTAGTCATCAATGACAGTTATAAAAAGTCATTGATAATTTAAATCCAGTTAATGTTTAATAAAAGAAAGTGATTTTATTTAACCGACAAAATTTTTTTGAGTTATATCAATTCATTGCTGAAACTCCTTTAGAAACTGCGGGTAGCGTTAGCTGGTTAATTTCGTATTTTTTGTGCTCCGGGTGAGTAGTTCAGATTGAAGATGGATAAGCTAATCAAGGGAAGAGCTGACAACTTAGGGTGGTTTGTATTTTCTGATGTTGGACACTGATACGACAGAGGAGCAGATAAGCAGCGAGATTGCTTCTATGGATCAGTACAAGAAGACCTTCCTGATAGTGAGGAAGAATAGTGACAGACAGCTGAAGAAGGTGAGAGAGAATCCAGGGTTTCCATACCAAGTTCCCGATCAGAAAGTGGTAATCAGGACACAATAGAATCTTCAAGGTACCAAAGATTGAATTAAAGAGGTTTGGCGGAGAGCTAAAAGATTTGCGGATGGTGGAGTCATTTCAAAAAGATTGATTAGGACGAATATTTACCCAGTGACAAATTTCAGTGCCTGGTGCAGGCGATGTGCGAGGATGACAAAGGAATTGGTTGGAGATTTTTTCCCAGCCAATTACCTTTTGGAAATTGATACTCTCAAAAACATGTATGAAAAAGAGCACCTCCAGCTGGAAGTGTATCTACGAGAACTATTAAGACTGATAATCACCAATGTCAACCAGTCAAAAGAATCCAGTGAATGTTTCAAACTGTATGATCAGTTGGAGTGTCATTTGACGGCTTTGGAATATTGCTTTCCTGTCCCGCCGCTGTGAGCGTGGCAGAGGTTTTTGTCAAAGTTGGACGGAACAAAGTGGACGCTTCCAAAGTCCAGACTGCAGAGGTAGAAAATGAAGGCCGCATATTATTAGCTCAAGAAGGATTCACCAGTGCGAGTAAGAACCTAGTGGTCATCAGAAGCGCAGATGGTTGTGGAGTGACAACGAACTGGTGCCGGTTTGATCAACAAATCCAATAACGGCAACAGTAATGGAGTGCTTAAGGGCTATGACTATGAATGAAAAGACTGAAGGATTTTAATGAGCAAGAAATGTTGCTATCAGTGCTTTTAATCCAGGACATAGAGCAAGAGCCTGCAAAGTTTCAGTGAAATTGCTATGTTCGTCCCGCAATTATCACATTCGTTACAAAAGATCATGCGTTTTGTCACTGGTAACATAATTTATTTCTCATTTCCAAATGCGCATTTTAAATTTTATTATTCAGAACTGTCTATTTGAACTACTTTTTCTATAATCTAATTTTCACTTTCCTTTTTTTCGAACAAAAATTTTTTATAATATAATATTTATATTATCGGTTTTTTAATTTTTCTTTCGATATGTGTTAGATATTTATTTCATTCTTTTTATATCTTTTTAGATTCTTCAGTTTTTAATTTATTTCTAATACATTAAAACTAGTAATGGATATATTCTTTCTGAGGCCATAAATTAACAATATTATATAATATATTGTACTATGTACTATTTTCAGTATTTAAAAGGTGTATTTTACAATGTGAAAAATTCATGCTTTTAACATTTTTATCTGGGCATAGACATCTAAAAACTATATGAATGGAAACATAAGTCTCTATTGGCATCGGTTTCAATTTATTGATTTTTATGTCAGGATTGGTTACACGGTGTGTTTCTTTTTAATTTTATACCACGCATACGAGATGTAAATAGTTCTGTCAGAGTTTTATCTTTGTTGAAATTATAATTAACGGTTGAATGGAATTTTGCAATAGGTACTTGTATGTCAAATAATATATGAAGTTACATCTTTACCCACAAGTCGCTGAACTGTACATGTAAGCAGGTATTTTAGAAAAAAATTTCTAATTCTGAGTTGTACAAAGTGTTATTTACAATAACTTAATTTCATAATTCTTTCTTGTATTCTTTTTAAAATTACATATTAAATTTTTAACTAAATTAGAAAAAAAAATTGTGTAACTGAATTATGGCTGAAGAGCTGTGGGATGTAAAGAGTTACGAGGAAAATGTTTTCAACTTGATTCCCATAATGTCTGATGATCTATCGTTGTACAGGCTTGGAATAGTATGTTTATTAATTATTGATATGATTTGTCGTATGAAACAAATAAACTTTGTATGAAATCAAATGTGGTCTTAAAATTTTGATTGTGAACCTGTCGCAAATCTTCCGACTTAATATTGTTTGGGAGTATTCAGTTAGTTTTGAGTTCTGTTCAGTCGTGAGAAGTCATTTAATGTGAATTGATATAAATTATAATGTAGCTGTACGTGTTCAAATAAATAAACTTTTAATGGTGTAATCCGATCCTGGTCCGTTTATTGAAATCGCGATTGTGAACGCAAATCAAAACGATAACATTTATAATAATAGTTCAAATTAAATTTGTTAAGAATGTAATTTATAACAACTTTTTTATTATGACTTTTGTTGTATAAATAATAGTTTTAAAATTCTTATTTATAAATGGAAAGTGCCTTCTTGCAATGCAGATTATGCTCAAAAAATTTAATCATCGCATTTATAAAAATCTCTAGATGTTAAAAATTTCATCAAAATCGGATCAGCCGTTCTTGAAATATCGTGTTTATATCAAGCCTTAGGCTAATTATAATACCAACAGAAAAACACCAAAAAACTGCAAAAACTTTACTCGGACACGTGTTTCAACAGCTAAGCTGTTATCATCAGCGATACCGATTTTTGGTACAGTTTTGGTGTTTTTCTGACCAGTTTGAACTCGACTCGCTTCAGCTGGTGTTCCTTTCAGCTTTGATAATTATAATACATTAGCCTGTAGAGAAGAGAGAAATTATCAAAGATGTAGGCTGAAAAAAAAAAAAATACAAGCGAGAATAAATAGAGAATACAAAGTGAAGGAAAACATTGAATTTACCAATAATAGGAAAGCAAGGTAGATGAATAAAGAAACGTAAGGAATGATGTAATAGAGGACTCTAAAAAACAAAAACTATTTAGCTTTTTTTTCTTTAAGTGTTAGTTTAATCATCCCTCTACGTCTACATGATTCAGTAAAATCAAAATAATTTTCGGGACATGTTTGCTGGATTTTACGTCTTGATTTTCAAACACTTCTCGTGTAAACAATTTTTTTACTTAAAATCAAAATTGTGTACCTTTTTCTTTTACTTTAAACATTAGTATAATCATTGCTTTACATGATTCAGTACAAAATTCAAAATATTTTTAGGAACTTATTTGCCAAATTTCTCATCTACGTGACTTTCGAACAGGTTTCATGCTTTTTACGGGGAAAACAAAAGTTGGGTACAATAATATTTTACTTTAAATGTTACTTTCCTTACAGGATTCAGTAAGATTTGTGACCTGTGTGCGAAATTTTCCATCCACCAATTTTACGTATTGATTTTCGTGCAAAACAATTTGGGTACCCTAATTCTTTTACTTTAAATGTTAGAATTATTCACCCTCTACATGATTCAGTATTAAAAATGAAAATAATTTTAGAGACTTGTTTGCTAAATTTTCCTCCCAGATTTGATCTTTCGTTTTCGTGTAAAGAGTGTTTTACTCGAAAACAAAAATATTGGAGTTTAATCATCGTTTTACAAAATTCAGTGCAAGATTCAAAATTATTTTATGGACTTGTTTGCCAAAATTTTTTATCCACGGATTTTACGCCGATCTTCACTCTTGTCGATACAAAATTTTTTTACTTTAAACAAAACTTGTGTATGTTTTATTAAATGTCAGTTACTAAAAATTAAAATAATTTTAGTGAAATGTTTGTAAGATTTTTTTACTGTAAAACAAAAATATTTATCTAATTTCTTTACTTTGAACGTTAGCTTTATTTATGATTTCATCTTTCGTGGATTCAATTATTTCACACGAACCCAAAAATATGTTCCTTAAAATGCTTATATGCGAATGTGTTACTTACAGAAAATTTAATTTTTGATATGAAGAAACTTTAACTCATACAAACTTAATGTTTTGAAGTAGGTAACAAGACAATTTTCATAGTGGACTTGATTGTTCGATCGTCGCAATAAAATGAAAATTTTGCAGAAAATAACTTTACTCAAAATAAATAAAAAGAAACAGAAATATATGTCGATAAGTTTTGCAAAATAGTTTCTTGAGAGTTTCAATTTATGTGTTATTTGGAGTGTATCTTGTACAAACTGTATATTTATGATTGGGATGTTAGAAATTTCGATTTCGAAACAATCTCATAATGTCTCTTATGCATTTGAATGTATGGAATCGTGGGATTAATCAAAAATTTTGAAACTTAATTTTTATGTTGAATTCGATTTAGAAAAAAATTCTGTCCTGAGGTCAGTTGGTCGTTTGTCCGTATGTTAAACATCTTGCAAGTTGGCGGACAAAAACAATTAAATCCAAACTCTTCTAATGTTGATAACTTCTGCGAGGTATCAGCTAATTTTTAATTATTAGTTTGTGACAACAATACGATCAGTGTCACTCACAAATAAAGCATTTTCTGATGGTAGTTTGGTCGTGAACATTTCAGATCGACAAAAATTGATACGGGCATATGTTAGCATATCATTCACTTGAACTTGCTTTTGGAATACATTACAAATGTACAAACATGTCGATAATTGGCATGACATTGAACTGTACATACGAATAACTACATAATGTCTCTTATTTTGCATTTATGCAAGATCAAAAGATTTGAGACCGTTTTTAATATTTATGATTTCTTTTATGTTAAAATGGTAACTTCTGTATAGTAAATTTATGTTCGACGTATTGTATGTTTTCCTTTTTGCCTTGATATCCTGTTGACGAGAATTTTAATACAAGGTAATTAATATTAATTTTTGTTTTAATTCTAATATAAACAAAATTCCTTTAAAATAATTTGCAAATTGTAATGTTTTACAAAACTTAGGTAGGTATAGCAACATTTTTTCTATTTTTTAGTTTTACCGAGTGATTAAATTATGTACTAAGAAAAAAAAGTTATTTCGGTGCAGATTCATAACAATAATTACTTCGAATCAGTAGAAACGATTTGTATATAAAAAGCTCTTAAACAAATATTATTTCGAGAATCAAATACATCATAACCATTTAATAAACTCAGTCAGTACAAAGTTCTACAAGTTGTTCAGTATTTGTTATTAAACAATGTCGTCTATGGTTTGTATTCCGTTTTCTAGCAAATAAACATCATAATAGTTCAAATGCAAATATTAATTTGATATATAAATACAAGATTATTATGTTATTTTTAATAACTAAATGACACGTTTAGGATTATAGTTTTATTATCGAAAAATTACATTTATTTTGTTTGCTTTAGTTTTGCTGAATTATCATATTTTTAAGTTATTTTGCAATTGCTATACTGCGCGACTTAAATGTTATTTTTGTTTAAACAATTTCACGAGTTTCGTATTTTTTCTTTAAGGTAAGTGTAACTTTTTATTCTTTAATATGTTGCTTAAAATTGGCCATTCTATTTATTATCGAAAATTCATAAAAATTTATTCTCACGAAGTTTGTCAAAATGGAGATATAACTATAAGGGTCGTTATATGTATACATTTGTTATTAGCTATTACCTTAATTATTAATTAAACATTGGTCAAAATACAATATTAAACATTATATGAATATATAAACATTAGTTACATTGGTTTTGTACTTTAAATTACTTTTAACGAGTACAAATCGTTGTAGGAGGCCATATGGTTAGATTTCTGGGCAAAACACGGGTAAAATCTGCGGGAGTACGATGCCATTATTGCGAATGTTTATTGTTTTACTGAATTTTTTACACTTAGAATAGAAATTGCCACTCTCTGACGACACTTTGGGGTAATTTGCTGCCAGGGTTATAACAACTGCCTACAATGACCAATAAATAAAAAATCAGCGGAGGTACAATCACATAATTGCGAATTTTTTATGTTTTTACTGAATTTTTACACTTAGAATAGAAATTGCCACCCCCTAACGGCACTTCAGGGGTAATTTGTTGCTAGGTTTCTATAAACTGGGCTACAATGACCAACATATAAAAAAATTGCGGGGGTACACTTGAATTTTTAAATTTAAATGCATTTAATTTGAAATCAAAATGTAACTTCACGCCGGTTTGTTTTACCCACATCTTATAAATACGATCGTGAGTTATGGAACGGTTTTCAAACCAGAAACCTTCAACGCCCTTTTTAATAAATATATTATAAATTGTCTTGAAAATAACATTTTTACATTTATTATGAAAATTTCTACATAAATCAAAAAATCTTATAATTTTCAAAACTTAACGTAGGATAATAATATTTTGTGTTTCTCTAGAATCGCCTACATCCGGTTGGGCCACCACTTACGGTACTGGGCTGAAAGTACACTAGCGCTTATTACGCGACGTGAAATACGTTAACATATTAAAGTCGAGAAATGGAAAAAATTAAATCGGCGTTTTTCACGCCCATGGTACCATTATCAAAACAAAGACTGAGACACCTTGGTTCTACAAGTTAAATAAGCATATCTACGTTAAAGATTATTAACCGTGGGCTTCCTTCATTATTTACAATTTAACTAAGAATAGAATTGAACAGTTCAGGTAAACTTTCATGTATCGATATAATTGTTTTTGTATTCAATACTGCCCGGAGGTTATTATTTCCCATTCATCACAATTTATTTTTTAGATTTTTCTAGAATTTCTCTACATCGAGTCTCAATTTCATTCTCACTATTTTAAGCTCGTTGCGTAATAAATATCTATGTATTTAGTCAACCAAATTAATTGCGATACGAAAAAGGGTTTTTGAAACATTTTTGGATTTCTTAAATACCTAATACGAATGTAGCTGCTTTTATTTACAATCGTTTGAATGAAAAAGACAATTTTAAGTTTCATTAAAATGACGAGTTAATGTATAAAATTTAACACACATAGAACCAAGCTGTCCCAGTTTTTGTTTTCATAATTGGTACATTCAGCAGCAAAATAAACCTACAACTGTGATGTGTGACTGTCGATGGCTCTCCTGAATATACCTCGGCGTATAATAAGCTCGTAGTGTATCTTGTTGCATTGATAGAGCACGTTTTGCGTTTCGGTATATTACACGTTGAGCGATTCAATCGCAAGCAGTAAGAAAAAATTATTTTAAAAATGTATTTCAAAAGTCAAATTTGAACGTATGTAATTTCGTTATTTTTGAGTTTTGAGCTTATACATTGTTTTCTTCTGTGTAATCACGTCATTAGGTCTACCTGCTGAACTCGAAGAAATTATTTATTTATTGTAATCACGTCATTAGGTCATTAGGTCTACCTGCTGAACTCGAAGAAATTATTTATTTATTTTTTGTTGGTACAGCTGGTAGATGAGCTACTAACTTCAAATGAAGAATTCTACAACCAACTGAGCGTTTCATTCATAATGGATGATGGTTACTAATATGTTGACAAAGAATGCATAAACTTTCACTTAAAAATCTCAGGTGCTTATATTAATTGTCCCAATTTATAGTATAAATTATTTGAACCAATTATACTATACAAATAATAATTCAGTTATTCCTTTAGAATTCAATCGAACTTAACATTTAACTAAAATATAGTAGTATAGACAAAAGTACTGTCGGGGAGTTTGGGAACTATGTCATTATAAAACCCCACATTAATGTATTGTTAACGGTGCTAGGTATATTTTTCTAAAGCCTTTATAGCAATTCTTAAAATCAGTTGTAGAACAATAAATAGCATTCATTTCTTTTACTAAAAATGTTGAATAAAATTAGGCGTTGGCATTGAAAATTAAGAAATAAATTATTGAAGATACTAATGATAATGACATTATCAAAAATGTAGTAGGATTAGCCAAATAGCTTTCAACACTCGTAACTGCCACAAACTTCTTTCGAGTTTGTACTGTTGCCAAGTTTTATAATTAATTTGTGAACGGTAGCTTTGTGACACGATTTTCAAATGAATGGTGTAGGAGTAAATTTATTAAGAACAATTATGTAGACTTAATTTTCTATACGTAAATGTTTATGATATATTACACGTTGGTTACGAAAACTTGACGTTTAAAACTGAATCATTTCGTTTCTTCAACTTCAATTCATACACTTTGGTTCATATATTTTCTCAACTGCATTTATGGACGGTTGATTGAATTGAATATATAGTGTACACAATTTAACTCCTAATATTTTAAGCGTTTTAAACATTACGAACTAGAAATGATGTTTCATACCGTATATTACTCTCCGAATAAAAAAGACGTAAAATTGTATCTACTTGGCTACATTTAAATACTGACTAAAATTATGAGAGATACGTTTAGAAAAACAAAATTCAAATTAAGGTTTATGTGTAATTCATATAGAGGCACATGTCACATTTGAGAAGCTAATAAAAAACCGAAGCAAGCTACGAATTGCGTTCTCTAAGGTATTAAACAAATTTTTTGATTGCTGCCTTTTTAAAGGGGAGACAATGTTGTTACATAAACCGTTACTTTCAGAGAGTTTTGGGAAAAAATCGTGGTGTTAAATTTGACTGGACCCTTTGACTGGGAAGCGTTATGGTTTTGCCCAACAACCGAAGTAAAATTGCGTTTTGTTAGGTTAAATTAATGAAACAAAGTGTTCCGGAAAAAATATTGATCGGAAATGTGATACTTACTGAAAATGCACAATATGTTACAAAATTTAACAACGAGTGCAAAAATGTTGCTTGCGTTTTATATATGGTATACGAAGATATGATCCGGTGTCTCACAAATTAAAGGATGGAAAATAGGCGTACACTGCATTCAGTAGTAGTATTACAATATTTTTATAAACGAAGTGGAATCCATATCTCAAAGTATTGGACTTAATAAATTAAAAATAGAAAGAAATAAAAGCATTTGTCATTTTTCAATACTGATTATACAATTTTTAGAAAAAGGTGACTAGCTAGTTTCGGCGTTGTAATATAAAAACGTCATCTTACCTTAATTTAATTTTAAATGTGTGTGTGTTTTAAATAGTATTATTGACCTAGTCTGAAGATGACGCTTTTATATTACAACGTCGAAACTAGATAGTCACGTTTTCTAAAAAAACAAAATAATCAGTATTGGAATATGACCAATGCTTTATTCTTTCTATTTAATTTATTACAATAATATTATATTAAGAGACTGCCTCCCCATACTGAATAATAAAATAACGTGGATGTCCACAACTTAAATTTAAGATTCAGAGCTTTAATTATTACACCGCCTCATAAAACAGCTCTATTAAAAAAGTTTCACTTATAATATCTATGAATATTTTAATGTAACACCATCCTTAAAAACTTTGAGACCTGATTTATTTAAGACGTGTATGAGGAAAATTCTGTTGAGGTATAAAGGTGAGTGTCCATTTGAGAGTTAGTTACTCTCGACAGTTACTCTCACTTGCGTATCCATTTGAGAATGATTGTAATCATTTTGACGCTCGAAGATATTCTCTCACACCATCGGACTATGTTGAAAAATCGTCTACACCCGAAAGTAGTTTGAAACGTTTATGAAGATGTATGTTAAAAAATTTCAGCTACAGTCATTGCATGGAAAATTTTTATAAAAAAAGGAATAGAAAATAAAAAAAAAAATGCTGGGATTCAACGTAGATCCGAACTAGATCCATGCTTTACGCTACCCAAAGAACTTCATATTGAGGATGCTCAGCCGTTTCGGAAGTTTGTCCGTTTGTATGCAATATCTGTTTATGAACGTGTTGTGGTTACATTACGGATTTTGACAACTGACAATTATACAGAATTTTTTACTTTTATTATATCACAACATTTTATAGGTGATTCATATGGTAGCCTGTAGTACTACTTTTTGGTTTCCTAAATTATGTAATTTACGTTGTATTTTCTCAATGGAGAAATTTTACAATCATATCTTTTATATCCCGATTACGGTACTCTTTGTATTTCGTATTCCTCTTTTGTCCAATCTTTTGTGGATGACATTTTACTTTTTTCTTTCCCCTCAGAAAAGTTTCTCAGAATTCGAAACACGTTTGTATTTTGAGAGTAACTATCAAAGTAAAATTTTTGATCGTGTTCACTAGATAGTAAGTTTAGACTTGCTTACTCTCTGTTAACCAGCTGGCTCTCTCAAAAATGTGTCGTTTTGAGAAAACTGCTTTCGAGTGTATTACTATCAAATGGACACTTACCTTAAGTGAACGTCTATACAAGGGTGGGGCAGTTTATGCGAGTCGATATATGGAATAGTAAGTATTAAAGATTTTGAAAACCTGTTTCTGATTTATAGAGGATCTTAAAACTACGTTTTAAAAATATTTTGAGATATATGAGTGTCTATATACAGGGTGTATGTAATAAATATAACTATGAGTTGTTACTATGTTTCCTATACCAAAAATATTTATGAAATATTCGCTTTCTTTCGAAATATTGAGCTAAATTTTAAATTCTTCCTCTGACATTAACATTGTTTACTCAGAGCACTGTATCAGGTAGAGGTGATAAGTCTGGCTTTGTATCTACCGGGAGTTCGTTGAGCATTGATTACTGACAGACATTTAGCTAACGTGATAAATTGTTTCTACAATAGGCTAGGGTATTGCTTAGCTGAAAACGGGGATCATTTGAATATTCATTATAATTTGTTGTGCTACGATTGTTTTTCGAATTTTAGATAAAAAATATTTTTATTACTTGCTTGTTACTTGTCATTTAATTATACATAAGAACTAATGTTAAAAAACCTAACTAAAAAATTGAATATGTGCTTGGTAATTGCCTATGTTCGCCTTTGAGAGTGGACACCCGGTATAAGGTTGGATGCACTAATTGTAATAAAGTTATATCGGACAAACAAAACAGAAGCTGGGTAATCAGAATAAAAATCATCAATGTAATTGCAAAAAAAAGACAGATGTTACTGGTTTGTCGGCCCATCACGTCACAGAAGAATATAATTTTGATTTTGATTATGTTGTAGTGTTAGACATAGAATCAAATTGTAAAAAACGTTTGATTTCAGAAATGATATTCATCGACGCCTTACAATGATAATGTTAATTTTAAAAGTGATACCTACAATAGTTATATGTACAAAAACATAATAATCGAAAATTGAAATCTACTAACCACCACCAATTAATCATTATCTAACCCAAATATAAACTAATTTAACATACTAATTACCTGACTACACTAACATACAATAATTAATTTTATAAAAATTTGAATCTAACCTGAATACCAAAATTTGACCTTTTTGTTGTTAATATATATATTTTTATATAAAGTTATCTACACTGGCATTCATAATTTTAATTCATTGTACGTGTGTATTTCAGTCTGCTTATTCATATACATTAAATGTTATTTATTTTGTACCGTTTTCCGAATTGTTCAACGACAACCTTTTTTGGTTAAGCTTTTATTCTGGACCAAGAAGGAACTCTTAATGAGTTATTGATAGTACACCAATCCCTATAGGTAATGTTTTCTATCTCTAGTCAAATATTTTACTACTTCTTAAAATAATAAGTTGATATTCAATTAGTATTATGATTGTATATATTTTTAAAACAACAAAAAAAATCAATAATGAATTTATAACTTTACGTGTAATTGTAACTAGTCGTACTTATAATTTTTTTTTAAATACACAGACTGCCTTGAAAAGACTGGCGTACCCAGTCAAACGTCAGCACAATTAAAGATGCTGTGTCTTTTTTGACTGAATCCTTTTGACTAACTCTAAAGAAGGCCCAAGTTAGCACGATTATCTTTGAAATCATCATCAATACTGATGTTGATATGATGCTCTAATTTATTTATTTATTTATTTGTATGGTATACATTTAATATTGTATTGTGATGTAAGTGTTATGTATGGTGTCCTAGAAGATCAGTATAAACTTGTATAGTGTAGTGACCAAACCGTGTGCAATAAGTGGATTGGTTCGTCTTGGCAAAACATTTGTAACTAAGGGTTTAGAAAAAATCACTAAAACCAGAACATGCCAGCCCTTACCCACCTTAGTATTTATATGTAATAATATGAATTAAGTGTGTAGCCAAACTTTATAGAAGGTTTTTGGCACAACTGACTTTGGTATTGGTTAGAATTTGAAGCGGCAAAGCAGGTACTAGGTGTACTCTCATTATTCATACTGGTGTTTTAGAAATATGTATACAGTTATGTTTAAACAGATAGAGGCTGTTACTTTAGACGTTTAGGTCAATATATAAATAAATAAAACTGCTTTTCTCCACAGTCAGATGATCTTATACTTTCTTTCTGAAAACATTTGGTTTTAGAGAGATAAGGCAGCATTTCATCTCATTCAAAGTGTAAGTGTTTTCGTATCCATTATTAGCCACTCCGATCATTGAACTTCACTCCGCTAGAATTTTTTTATGGGGTGTATAGTTTTATGAAATCGTGAATGCTCTAGATTTTGTACATTTGTTTACAGAGTTTGGTTTGTTTTCCGCTTGCTATAAAATAGAGACTTATTACCGTTAAATATATTAATATTCTTTGGAATACATATTATTTATTATTCTTTTATATGATATGAATACTGTTCCATTTTTTGAAAAACGACTGAAAATTGAAAAATACGGTATGTCATCTTAAAGGAAAAATCTTGAAAATTTATTTATTTCAAGATATTTTGCATCCATTAATATTATAAAATGTACTTTTGTTCAGTTTTTGTTGACGTTTTCCCATCAAATCAAAAATGAAAAAATAATTATTTTCTTTATTGATTTGTTTTCATTAAATTTACATTGCCGCGAAAGTGTTTCTTGACGGTGTTCAATTCGTCCTATTTTTAAAGGTGATCATCATAGTTTATTAGAATTTTTTTTTAATTGGTTAGTTCGTTGTTAACAAGCAGAAGTGTAAGTTCAATAATTAATAAGGATGTCATTTTTAAGTGAGATAAAAACAAACGCATAACTAGCTTATGGGGGTTAACAAAAATCTAAGGTCTATTAATTTTAAAACATTAAAGAATACCATTTAAATTAAATTAATACGTTCATAAATTAGCGGTTTTCTTATTGAAATAACTTAGTTGATTATAGTTACGCACTTTTCGCTTATCTATAAAGTTTAAGGATGCTCTAATTATGTTTTAATTTAACATCATTTATTTAGTAATTAACTTTATATCTTCGCTAATAATTTTCTTGGTTAAATCTTGAACAGTTGGTTATCTTTATAATTTAGTCGATACAATTGTTATCTTAGCTATAACCATCTTAATTTAACATGCAAATAGTAGATACGTAAAGTGCAATTACGATAGCATTATTTGGGACAATGATAGTACGCCGTAAGTTGAATTTTAACCGTCCACTAACTACACTATGTAATGCTATAAAAAACTTATTTAATTATCTTGTATATACGTTAGCTGTATTTAAATACTAATTTCCTTGTTAACCGTAGAATTCAATTAAATTTCTTGTTCGTAATAGGATAACCATTTGATTATTGCTTCTGTTAGTTTTTCCATGAATAATATTCAAATTATTTTCAGTCTATGGCTTTGAACTTAATGGTAGTTTACCATACTTAAATGTTCGTTGTATAATCTCATTGCAATTGCCTACAAAGGCTTGTACAGGACTAATGATTACCCTATTGTTACTTCTGAAACGCAATTACTGTATACAAAATGAAAGTAATATACTGTCATTATTGTTTGTACAATTGGACAGAAGAATTTTTTAAATCAACTATATTGTGGCATTTGAATTTTATGACCCGTTTACATATTAATAATAGAAAAGCCGATAATAAATTATTAATTGTCTAATACAATAGAATATTACATCCAAGTAGCAATGCAAATTTATGAAATTAATAAAAGGAAGACGTATGGGGTTTTATCTTTTCGTGGTGTACGTAACTTTATATTGATTGTCGTATGTTGTTTGTCATTCACGAATGTTTAAAATATGATAAACAAAAGGCTGCATCATATGGATTTTTTTATTAAGAGTTTTAATCGAAATTTGACTTTGTCATTGTTTTGTGCTTCCATGAAAATGAAAGTTAACCGAAAAATACAATATTTAGAACGTAGAATAAAATTTAAAAATAAGCGCCACCTTCAGTTTAATAAGAAAAAAAAAGTTAGAAAATCTGAAATAATTCCTACAAAGATTTTATTGTTTTAGTTGTTTCAATTGTGGCCCAATATGAATATCCTAGGTTTTCCCCCTCGGCAGGGGTTGTGCTTAAGTGGTGGGAGGTTAAAATGTACCCCAAAAGTGGTATTTTTGCGGTGTTACGGTTATTTCTCGTAAAGAACTCACAATATCGAAAACATTGTTCTGCTAAAAGTTGTACGGTATCAAATTCTGCATCGATTGAGATCAGACGCATCATTTTTGCTTTACCCGTTTCTAAACTAGTGCGCATCAAAGTTAAACAAAAATGACACTGACAAAATAGCTAAGGCAATAACATTAACAATTGGTGTTCACAAAGAACTGTTACAATTGAACACGGTTATAGTTAACAAACTGAAAAACACAAAAAACTTTTTTTGGTGGTTTCAGTTTGTTCTCATATTGCTGCGGTTTAGTGTTCCATTCACGGTTATAGTTATTAAGCTGGACTCATTTTAAAAGAAAATTTAAGGCAAGATCGAAGATCAGTATAAACCTGTATAGTGTGATGACGAAACCATGTGCAATTGTGGATTGCTTTGTCTTGGCAAAGCATTTATTTGCTTTAAGGTTTAGGAAACCAAAACATACCCAACCCTACCCACCTTAGTATTCATGTGTAATAATATTAATTAGGTGTGTAAATATTATAGAACATAAAATATAACAGCACAACCATTGCAGTTTCCAATGGGATCCGATCAAACGCCCAGTCTGACAAAGGCGAAAAAATTAGGAGGTTAAAGGAATAGCAACCAAAATAATGGAAAAACAGATAATCAGGACAGATAATACAAAATATTGCCTAACTTCAAATGTCCTTCAGATTAATAAGCTATACTAAAGTTTCGTCCGTTAAATTATGAATATTTACAAACTCTCATTTAAACTTTGTTAATTGACAACCATCCATAATATGTGCAAAGGTCTCTGGTTCGTTTATACATTCACAATTTGGATTAGAAATCGCAATACATTATACACTACCAATTATATCTTGTGTAGTTTTTGATATCTTTCTCCAAGTGGAAAAGTAATATTGCCAGAACATAAAAAATTATATGGAAATATAGTCGTAACATTGCTTTTTATATTGCTATAATATATTAACTATGTTGTCGCTGTTTTGCTTCTGACAATATAATATACAATATAACATTATAGTATAACAAGAAGAAGATAGTGGATTTATATTGCTGAAATATGAAATAAATTCTATGTGGAAAAAATTATGTTATACAGGGTGTCTGTAAAAAGGTCTTTACACAAGCCTACCACATATTCATAGACCAAATAAGCCAATTTAAGTAAACTTACCTTAGTCCAAAGTTGCTTAGTTTGAGGGCTATGCGGCATGAAGTTAAAATTTTGAAATTGTTTTTTTTATTGTAAAATTCAAAACGACTTATGCGATTGTAATAAGATTTGGCATGCTTAGTTAATATTATTGGACAAATGTTTTTAAAATTACAAGAATATACGAATACTGAAAGTGAATGAGACACGAGAAATAATTTTTATTCGATAGAGTATTCAAAAACGATTAAATTATGTGTCTTGTAAAAAAATTTATTTTTATTTGTTTTTGAGAAAAGCGAAAAAAAGAGTTTATGGTAGCGCGTTCTAAAAAACCATAAGGTAATCCCAGTCGCCTATGATTTCTATCACAAACATATGAATTTCGCATGGCTAAATAATAATAGTGTCAAATCTAAAATACCTGAATTGTCAAATTTAGTATTTAAAAAGTTTGTTAAGTGCTCTAATAATAATTTACAAAAGCTTAATTTTGGTGATTTATCATGGCGTTACAATACACCAATCAAGAATATACCGATATGCTATTGGTATTTGTGGATTTTGTGAAGGAAATGCTCGAGTAATGTTGTTAGGGTGTGATTCTGAAGGGTTTCCAAATTGTCGAGTACCAAGTCTACCCAACGTTTGCTGCCGTTGAGCACGACACCTTCGAGAGACCGGTCGCTTTTGCTCCTGCAACCGCTAATTATGGAAGGCAGCGTTTGTAGGGTTCTGAAGTTGAAGAAGAAATTTTAATGCGTTTGGGTTTTGTCGCTTTGTTAATACGCAAAGAAAGAAGCAGATTTAAACTTTAGCAACACTATTTTGTTTTACTGATGAAGCTTATTATACAAGGATTTTTGCCCTAAAGAGGAAATCATGTGGTAGGCTTGTGTAAAGACCTTTTACCAGACACCCTAATATATTGTTTTTATAATATATATATATGATTGAAATATCAAGTTAACGTTATGGCAATGTAAACTAATTTATTTGTGCCAAACAATATCATAAATTAGGTTACTATAATATTATAGAAGTGCAGACGGAGGTTTAACCAAAACAAATGTTGTACATGAAATTTTTATGTAATATCAAAATATATGTATACAATAACTTTTTATTTAACATTGGTCATAGGATTTTACATATTAATATTTCAATCCCCATGCTAATACTTTTTTTGGGACATCTGAACATAAACTATTATATTAGTACAAATGTTGAGTGAGTAAAAATGTCTATTAGAAAATATTCTTAAATTCATTTGTAAGTTTTTAATCAATAAAAGAAAAACAAAAAATATCGTCTCAGGGAGGATTCGAACCGAACAAGTCTAAGGGACTTTTGTAATTTGACTTTGTTACCATAGTAACCGACGAGTCTAAGTCAAATGACGAAGGTCGCTTAGACTCGTCGGTTCGAATCCTCGAGACGATATTTTTATTTTTCTTTATTAAGATAAAACGTACAATTGAAGTATAAGAATATTTTCACAATAGACATTTTACCGCTTAATTATGATTAGCATAAATGGTTTATCACCAGTCCCAAAAAGTGTTAACATGGGATTGAAATATTAACTTGTAAAAATCCAATGGCCAATTTTAAGTAAATAAAAGCACTAGTATGCTACATAAAGCATTAAGCTTAAATTATATAAAAAAAAAATATAGAGTATTAACTAAAATCTTAGTAAAACTACAGACAATTAAGAAAGATTTTCCTTATTATGTGGACCTGTAGAAAGCAAATTCTCATATAAATCTGTCCAAAGACGTGTTGCTACTCACTGCCTACATCTTTTGTCTGTATTTTATTGTCATCACCTTCTTATTTTTGAGCACACTTCAATTTTGTTAAGTTGTTGCTCACTATTTTAGTTACTTGCAACACTAACTAAATTAATGATATGTTCAAACTGCTTTTCGGAATTTGTGACGCTTTCTTCGTTACGTGAGTGAGAAGTGCAAATATACATGAAGATAGATGTTTTAGTTAACTTTATTACAAAGGACAATTAAATTAGAAAAATACACTCCTCATATTAACTCTTGCTTTTCTTTTACACTTAATTTCTATTTCTTTAGTAATATCAACTGCTTAGGTACTCGAACAATTTCTAATACTTATGACTTCATAATTTCATTTACCTTATATATTTAATTAAGTAATTAATTGTCTATCTAAAATCAAAATAATTAGAAATAAAGGATTTGTAATAAGGTCATCGAAAGATTCAGAAGAGTGTTTGTGTATTGGATGAATTGTAAATCCAGCTCAAGTGTCTTCTACTCTATTAACAGCTAAATCACTAAAATTTTGCTTATACCTTTTAATCTTTCTTTTTTGATGTATACTTATTTGAATTATTTCACGCAAAGCTAGTACTAAACAAAACGCCTGAGGACTCGCTGCTTATATGATACAATTACCTACGAAAGAAAATAATTATAAGCAGGTATTTAATTATGTAAACAGGCACGGACAAGCAAGATTGAAACTCAGCATCATGTGTAGGTATTAATTATGTCTCCAGCATGATAGACAGAAGCAGAAGGTCGCACTGTGGTTGCAAAATACAGTATATAGACATACTGAACTAGCAAAAATTAAACTTTTTACAAATACAATGCAAGGATCAACATTCCAATTTCTTTGTTATTTCACACAACATTGTTTGGTTATCACATTTCCTGGACAGATTTTACATCTAAACTCTTGACGCAGCACTCTGACATGATTGCAATATGCATTTTAATTCATTTCTGAAGTGAAGCCTACCTAAATAATAAATAACATGCTAATACCTAATTTTCTTAGATTTTAAATTAGTCCATATCCAGGAATATGAGTTAGAACTTTATAATGCACCACATTTTTTCCAGGTCACATAATTTGCACATGTTGATGTAAAAAAACACTAAAGTAGTACTATATAATTAGTAGGGCATTAAATTTTCTTTAAAATTTGTGAATAAAACTAATTCTATAACCATTCAAGCTGTTTTCTAACACTAACAGTTCTGCCATGAACCATAAGCTTTTAAAGTTATCAAGTAAGTGATTTTTCTTTCCAATTTTCTTGGTTTTTATGTAAAAACTAGAACCAATATTCAAAAACTATATTAAACATGTTTGTAAAGCATTAAATTTCTTTTAATATGAAGCTAAAATCAGCTCCGTAACAACAATATTTTTTTCCTTCAAAGCGACATCGGCATATTATCCGAACTACTGGCAGACGCTAAAAGGTTTTTTACTGCCTAAACATTAAAAAGCAACAGTTCTTTTGTTTTCACAACTATTTTAGAGGTTAGTACCTACCTCGGTTATGTCATATTATGAGTGTAACAGTAAAGTACCAACTTGATTCGTCGAGAATAAAACGACCGAGGGTGGTGCCTCACTGTCGGAAATGAGGCGTACAATTCGTCAGAAATTTAAGAAATTTTGAAAGAAATTCTCAGAAGTTTTCCAGAAAATTTTTAGGAGATTACCTAAGTTAGTCATCGTCACCAATATTCTAATAACTAAAATCATAACCACGTCGAAGCCCTTTAGCGCAGAAGGTTGTCCAGTGTTTTAACAAGTGCTTGTGCTTTTACTTACTTATTGGATACACATACTGCATAATTTGGTACTTCTAATCTAATTGAAATTATTTTATTAATTAAAATGTTCAAATGCATTTACGGATGTTTACCGAGAACTTTGCTATCGGGTTTGCTATCATACCTACCTCGGTTAAGTCATATTATGAATGTAACAGTAAAGTACCAACTTGATTCGTCGAGAATAAAACGACCGAGGGGTGGTGCCTCACTGTCGGAAATAGGCGTACAATTCGTCAGAAATTTAAGAAATTTTGAAAGAAATTTCAGAAATTTTCAAGAAATTTTTAGGAAATTACCTAAGTTAGTCATCGTCGCAATATTCCTAATAACTAAAATCATAACCACGTCGAAGCCCTTTAGCGCAGAATGTTGTCCAGTGTGTTTTAACAAGTGCTTTGTGCCACTTTTACTTACTTATTGGATTCACATACTGCATAATTTAGGTACTTCTAATCTAATTGAAATTATTTTTATTAATTAAAATGTTCAAATGCATTTACGGATGTTTACCGAGAACTTTGCTATCGGGTTTGCTATCATGGGTTCCGTACAAGGGAGAAAATTTAAGCACTATACTTATATATAGACATTTTGTTGAATTCACTGTATATATAAGAGTTTATTCTTGTTATTATTTTTATTATTCGGAAAAACACCCGAAAACGACAGTATAACACTCGAGAATCTCGAAATTTGGAAATAACACATGAAAACTAGCAATAAACGCTTGAAGAAAAAAATAATATATTTCACTTGGAGTTAAAAAATATAATTGTTTCGCTTAATTTGCTGTCTCGGCGCTGACGCCTGCCACCAAACTTTTAAGCTCAACACTTATATTGTTGAACCCCTAGTAAAATATAGATTCGCCATAGCTGAAAATAGAAATTCATCACTAACAACAATTTTACAAGAAATTCAGCTGTATCAAAACATTGCTAATAATTGAAACCAAAAAGTTGAATGTGTTAAATAAATTTTTATGTTCTAATTTTTGTAATGTAGGATAAAAAAGATTGTGTGACCAGGGCGAGAAAGTCGTTCGCTTTCTCGCCCAGAGACAAACTACTATTTTACTGTATCAATTTTTGTGAATCAAAACGGTACCACATTGCCGTTATTATCATATTAATTTTGTGTGATGTACAAAAAACGAAAAAGGATACCAAAACACTATATTACATATATGAGCCCAAAATCAACTTAGTAACTATGACCGTTTTCCAATTGTAACAGTTCTTTGAACACTAATTGTTAATGTTTTAACCTTTACCTATTTTTCGGTGTTAGTTTTGTTTAACTTTGATGCGCCCTAGTTTAGAAACGGGTAAAGCAAAAAATATGCGTCTAGTCCATGTTTTGATATTGTGAGTTCTTCACCGAAAAATCGAACAAAAACCACTTTGAGGGTATATTTTTACCCTCCCCCCCTTTCATTTACGCACTACTCCGCTGAGGGGAAAAACCTAGGACGTTCATATTGGGTCACAATTAAAGTCCTTAAAACAATAAAATCTTTTGTAACAATTATTTCCGATTTGAATACTATAACCTAGAGAAAATTTCTTATTTTATATTTTATTTAAGACGCATTTTCAATTTGAACAGAGAACACTTTTAATTGACTAAATATGCATAACGGGTGTTCAAATAAAAAACTTTGCAAGGTAGGTCATGGAGTTTTCTTTGAGCATTTCTTTTTAACGAAGTAATAAGCTGATAATAAAGGTTTAGGTTAGAATTTAAGGTATCTAAAACATTCACTTCTGACAATTTTTAGGTTATACTATTTAAACCACGTTTTTATGTTCCACGTCATTACGCGTTATTTTGCTGCACCTTTAGTGATCCACTGTAAAAATAATTAAATCAATTTAATTCAACATTGTTATATCATATGAAAACAATTTCTTAAACTGTTACAAGTTAAAATGAAGAATAGGTGCAGGATCGGTTCTTGCACCTATTCTTTTAATGTATATATATTTCTGATCTTCCTCCTTTAAAATGTCGAAAATTCGTCTACGCCGATGATATGGCAATTTCATTACAACATTCGGATTTTTTCGAAATTGAAAATAAACTATCTGATGATTTGCGTATTATGGAAAATTATTTCAAAAATGGCGATTATGCCCCAATCTTAAAAGACAGAGGTTTCTTGATTTCATTTAAGTAATAGAGAAAAAAGTATAAAACTTAATGTTATCTTTAATAATAAGTTAAACAATAATTTTAACCAGTTTATCTGGGAGTAACTTTGGATACGTTTTAATTTACAAAGATGATTTAGGAAAAGTCAAACAAAAATGAAAACAAGAAATAATGTCATTCAAAATTAGCTTGAACAACTTGTGGAGCAGATGCAAGACACTTCGTACAGCTGCATTGGCATTAGTTTATTCTACAGCAGAATATTGTGCTCCTGTAAGGTTGGCATGTTTAGGTTTTAATGGTTTTCTAAACCTTGAAGCAAATGCTTTGCCAAAACTGAACCAATCCACTATGCACTTACGGTTTCGTCATCACACTATACAGCTTTATACTGATCTTATGGGCTGCACCATACATACACACTTATCACAAAACAATATTTAAAATGTACCATACGAATAAATAAATAATATACTTTAACGCACACAAGTCTTTACAGTTAACTGTTGGCATTTACTTAGTTTATATTAAATTACACATGTCCATGTTAACACGAGATGTCGCAAGACACACATTTTACTTAAATAAATTAGGTAACATATATTTTGACACAACACGTTTTGAATTCAACTACAACTCTCACAATTCTATCCTTGTTATAACACAGCTTGGTTACTCTACTTAACTTTCATTTCATAGGCGGCAAGTTACCTTCGTTCACCAAAACGTTTTAACCTGTTTGCTTTAATTTGTAATATGATTACTGGAATTGAAACCACTGATCTTCCAATCAAGAATTAGCGAATTAATGGTTGTGTGTGATTGGATTTGAAGACAAGTGACTTAATGGGATGAAGTTTAGAATTGTTTCCAAATGTAACCTTATATTTCCTGTAATGTTTGCTCTTTTCACACTTGCCTCCCATGGTTCACGCTGATAAAGCTTTTGCATTATGAAGCTTTTCTCCTTTTGGGATACGCTTAAGCGTATTTAGAAAAGTATCTGTTGGAAATCTGTTCAATATAAACTAGCTTTGCTGCTCTGCAAAAAACGAGTATATTTATGTCTTATTTATATCAGCGAAATTTTTTCTTTAACAATATCCAGACGAGGAAAGCCAATGCCAACGGCCAATGATGTTCTCTTATTGAATACAATAAATGCCATTAGTTTTGAAAAATTGAAACATTGTGTTTTAAAGTTTTTGAATAATTTGTAGTTTTTGGCGAAATTATACAATGTTTTGAATTTCATAATTTATATACTTTTAAAAGTGGTTTTTATGAAAGTCATATAATAATTTTTTATTCGATTTAAAATGTGCAAATCATTATTGCACAAAAATAACTACTGAATTTACAAATGAATCAAAAGTAGTATATTATACACCAAGGTTGTAAAGTCTGGCTACCGCCCCTCGCGAAATATACTGGTGCTAAGGCAATAATGGACTTCACGAAAACCATGGTGTATACTATTTTTTCCCACTACTAGCCAAATTTAAGCCAAAAATTAAAATAAACATTTTTTTCTTGTAAAAATCAAGTAGCACAGGAATGCCAAATAAATCACACTGCAACTGATTCACTAAAAAACACTTGTGTTTGGCATATTTCACCTCATTTTCTGAAAATTATTCGGAGTAATATATAAATTAGTTGATTTAGGAGCCAATCACAGCGGTTTAGATTTGTCTGACTTGTAGAAATTTTTAATGTCTTTCAAAGATGCTTTTTGTTATTAAGATTATATCGCATTAATCAAGTTATTTTACCGACTTCAATAAATAGGAGACATCGTAGAAATAATAGATTTTCTTATCGTTTACGAGAAGGTATGGTTTTCCGGTGATACATCTAATCTTTTAATTAGGTTTCGAAAATTAGAACCTTGAAAAGTTACTTACTACTGCTCTAATATTGGCACCGCATTGTAGTTGTAGCTTTTCTATCCAGTTTAATACTGTCGACTTCAATTTGTCACATTTGCATATCGTATTTGTAAAGATGTAGCGCAAGGATTGTTTAAATTATTTATACATAACTCTAACCATGATCACGTAGCACTTTGAGCTTGCAAAAAGTTAAAACCTTCTGTAAAATTAATATTTTGGGGCTCATAAAATATAATTTTAGTGAAAATTGTTTATATTCCTCTCATTTATCTCCTGCTTCTTAGTGGTTTATTTTTAAGTTCACTTGGGCTTTCTGAATTTGTGCACCGCTTTCGGGAAGAAAATTATCACATAACTGTTTAAACTTGCAGTCGTTTGTTAGGTAATATGTTAACTTCAATTGAAGTTCTGTCTTTTGCGTTGCAATTTAAGAATGCTCCTCCGTAATTTTCTTGTCCTAGGAGTATTTGAGCTGCAAGCTTGAGTAGTTTGGGTATAGCTAGAGATGTTAACGGGCATTTATTTACATCGATTCTGAAAACAGTTGTATAAAATATCTAAAAATTTCATTTATTGCTTTGCCAATACACCTTGCATCATTTGAATATTGGGTTTCAGAAATTGACACTTTTAATTCATTTAGGAATGGCAAGTGTTCGCCACATACTCGTTAAGTTTTTATAGTCGACATTTTTATGCAACAGGTGGGACCTTCCACATTCTGTTAACCATTCAAAACACCTACAACAAGATTGTAATTTACTTAAAATTCTTCATGTAACTTAACTAGCCTGGTTAAATCTCCTTTGGGAAACCTGAAATACTGATTCTACCGTCATATTTAATAAATAAATTCAGGTATGTATTTGCGGTTATGGGATGGGGGCGCGAATTTTAAACTAATGGCATTTTTATTCAAATAATTTTATCGTGTTAGGTAATTTTAGGAAGCAAATACGTTAAAGATAATCTCCTGGATATACAAAATTAGGTTGCACTCGTTTTTGTTTAACAACTATTCTTGGATTCTCAAAAAATTTGAATTTGTCTATTATTAACCTAGGTCAACAATAGAAAAAATTATTAACCACTAATAGAGAAATTCAACTTCTCAGTTGGCTAGGAGACGCAATAATTGTCCACTTCACAGCTAGTAGTAAAAAAATATTTTTTGTACACGCTCACAAAAAAAAAATTTAGGATTCAATTGGGTCCGTAAAATGTGCATTTCATTATTGTCATTATTTTGTTGAAGTAGTTTTATGTTTGGTTTTAAGATACATTTATTAAAAACTACTTAAAAATGAAAATTAATAGTAAGTACAATTGAAGCATTTTGAAAACTGCTGTCGGTAAATACAATGCCGCTTTATCCTTATTAGTAATTTCCCTTGTTACGGAAACATAATTTACAATTGGTGCAATCTGAGAGTTGAATGAAGCACCAGGAAATTACCTACTTAGTAAATAATTTCCTAACGACGTCTTTTCTGTAATTAACAATTTCTATTTTTTTTAGTTTTTCGATCGACTCCTCTATGGGAATTTATCAATCTGTATATTTCCTTTCAAAACGAATACACTTTTTAACATTGAATATTTCGACCAAACTGTCGACGGTTTTAATATTCGTGTCTGTAATAAATTTATAATTAAATGATTTTCCTAAACAATCTACTTACTTTTTCATGAAAACATCTTCATTTACTATTACAACACCATTGGTTTCTTTCCACGTGTTAAATGATTCATATGCAAGTAAATTAAGCTCAATTTCTTTTGTCTTTTCAGAAATAACTTCCGAATTTTTAAGCCTGGTGACAATTGTGATGATAATAATAATTAAACTGAATTAAACATAACAAACATATTGCTATGGCACGAAACCTAGGCTTGCTTTTTTCGAAACGTATTTATCTGACCATATGAATATTGAATGAATAAATCTTACAAATAGACATTGTTTGTTACACGCCCTAAAAAGTTTTTTCGATTCATCTGCTATTCCACACTCGGCATCGCCTCGTCTGGAAACAGCAACGATTGTCCTTTTCCATGCCTGTTATACGTAATACATTGTTATAAAATGAATTCTACAAGAATCAAATACATAAATGGGCTTTTATCAAATAAATGCAGATTTTAAAAACTAAAACTCTAATGACGTATACAAATCACACATTTATAATTTGAAAGGCAAGGTTAACCTTGCGAAACGTTTATCCTTTTAATTCCATAAAAAAAAATGTATCATGATTTTCATAAATCCCCTTTATAAGTAATTACCAAATTTCAAAACATTGTCTAATTTCGCCAAAAACTACATATTATATTTTTCCATGTTAATCTTTCACAATTAATAGTGTTTGGTGGTAAGAAATTTTTCATGAGAATTTGTTTTTTAGTATTAAATCAACATTTGCTGTGCAGTCATATTGGTACTTTCTGGTATTTTCTAATTTACCCCCTCCTTTCAAAATTGCATAAGCATATGGGTAAACTTCCTTGGTGCAATTTCATTGCGTACACAGCTAATTTCTTCCAAAAATTCCGTTCTTTCTTATCTTTAACCCGAGGGGTTAACCACTGTGAAAAAAAAATGTACAATGATTCCCAGACTACTAAATATTCCCAAGTATTGCCTAGTTACTCCTAAGTATTCCCATGTAGTGTCAAATATTCCTAGACTTCAGTCATTTCCAAGTATTCCATAGTATTTTTAATTTCATTATAGTACAACTAAAATGTAAATATAAAGCCTAGAATAAAAATAAAAGTAATATTAATATGTATATTGTTTTATTGTAACTAAATAATGATTTCAAAAAATGTATGTATTTATAATCTCAACTAATTTTATTTTATTTAAGAGCGTTTCATATTCTTATATATTTTAGTAAACATCATACGATCCACTGGGTTTTAGTTGAAATAGATTACTTCCACATAGTTGTAAAAGTCCACAAAATATAAATTCTTTGTCAATAACCTCAATTTCTGCATTTTGTGGCCAAATAAAATTATCTTTAACATTACACTTGTCCTCCTTATCATCGATTTGTAATACCCTACCTAAATACCACCCGGTATCATAATAGACGGAATAGTATTTTTCGACTTCAATGCGTATGTTTGGATGCTTAGATTGTTCGGAATCTGAGTCCTTCACAAAAGCTTCAGTTGCAGTAATGGGACTCGAAGATTCTGATTCATCGCTGTTTTCTGATTCTACGCCAATACTTTGTCTCCAAGTGGCTTTAGTATGTTTTTGTCTTGTTTTTCGTTTTGTCGGATATTTTATCTTACTTTTTTCGGAATAGTCGATTTCTTTCCATCAGTCATTCCTCTGACTCGGTAAATTCTATTCGCAGATAACCTGCTGTTATTAGAAAAAACCAACAAAGTGATGACTTTCTAACTGTATTATTTATTATTATTTAGCAAAACTTTTAGAGATGATCTTGGTGTTCCAGAAGAAACAGAGAATGATTTCGAATAATCTTTAAAATTTAAATTATTGTTTGATGGGAACACAGATAAATCTTTCTCAATATCTTCCAAGTCAGAGTCCGAATGCATTTCTTCTAGCCTAAGTTCATTCTATTTCATTTGCTGACTTTCATCGACTACATTTTGACAATCACTCTCGGTAGTACCTTCGTTTGAATTTACAGCGGGAATTAAAATTTGTTTAAGGCTGGAATCCATTAATTCTTGGTCTAAGGAAATTCCAAGGTCTATAGCATGCCTTACTGTCTCTTGTCTGGCCTTTTCTAATTGAATTCGTATGATTTGAATTTCTGGCATTTTTGAAGAATCAGGAGTATAATTAGAAAAAGAAATCCCCAATTTTCTAGTTTCTTCTCTGGGAAACCTGAGTGTGCCATCTGCGAAATATTGAAAATTAGAGATTAATTTACAAAATGAACATCAATACGTACTCAAATCAGTGGTGATTTCATTTATTGCTTGTATCTGAGACGTCTTAAAATATCTAACATGGTGTAATTTACTACAGTTGAAAAGGTGCTCGTCATAGATCGTGTTTGGCAAAAATTTTTTCACAACCAAGGCAGCAAGCCAGTTTCCCCAGATCTGCATTTATCTGTTTCTAAAATTAGTCTATGAGCGTTTAATTCTATACAGGTATATGTATTCAGTTAGAAATTTTTTTCTATACTATATTTTTTGTTGACAACCAGTGTTTCCACAGTCTCAAGAAAAAGGTGGAGTACCACATATAATAAATTCGTTTTTAACACACAATTCTTTATCTAAAAAACTGTCTAATATATAACGCATTAGCAATAAATATTGTCTGGTAGCTTCACTATCGGGGAATATCTTTTAATAAGCATATTACACTTTCAGAAAATAATTTATTTGCCGCGTCAAAATTCATTTTATCAGTTCCTGTAAAAAACTTTAAACAACCGAATCACCGTTATAAAACGATTTACCTTGTAAGTAACTTTTACAGAAGAAATGTTTATCTTTTGAGTAAGTGTGGATGACAGTTTCAATTGTGCCAATGTGAACTGTATTATTATATACCGGATTATTTATATTATAAGAAATCTAAAATGCAGGTATTTGATAGAAATGATTTAAATGTATATCTCATATACCTAAAAGTATGATTCATATGGATTAGTAGAAAGTTGATGTGGCAAACTAGTACGAATTTTCATGGCCTTCAAACATCGAGTGTTTCCATCACTAGAAAAGCCTTGGATTTTAATTTCATGAATGTTACCTTCGTCTTCAATAGTTTCCATCTGTTGAAAACATCGTCACATGTAAAAACTGCTAGGCAAAACGCAAATTTTTAATTTTTATTTTAAACTTTCAACACCATGTATCTCAGCAACTAAGTCGTTTAAGGGTTCATGTTCCTATATCAAAATTCAACAATTTACAAGCTCTCTCTGGAGCAAGGATGTTATATATGAACTGGATTGGCCCCTACTCGTTTAACATATAGTTCCGAAATTGAAACCACCTTGATAGATGCAACCTGCAGATGTGACGTATTTCTATCTCTGTTTTACTAATAGAGTGCCTATAGTAAATAAAACTTTCGAATTTTAAGTAAGTGAAGTGAATTTATTGTATTTAAGGACAATGGTTAACTATTGTGTAGCATTTAATTGTAAAATTTACAACGAAAGGGAAATATCCAGTTCCATTGGTAAGTATAGTAATTATTATGTAGTTTTGGAAAATATCAATAACAACTTAACCTCAAAAATATGTTAATTTCTAAAGTAGGATTACCATTATTCAGTAATATATAAACAATAATAATAATTACGAATAATTTCTGCACTTCAAATGTTTTTTTCTAGTTTTCCTCATAAAAGCCAGATATTTTGCAAAAAGTGGATTGTCGGTTAAATTATTAAAACAAAATGCTGTGCCATCAATATTTAATTTTCCAAAACATTTGATAAAGGTGGAAAAAGCTCGCCTTGTCATAATACGACATAAAGAACAAACGGATGAGGCTCTAACAAAAATAGTTATTATATTTAAAGATTGAAATTAGATAGCCGTTTAGGAACTTTTAAACAGCATTTAATGTACCTAACTACTAAAGAGTTTTCCCAGATTTTGTATTTATTTAAACCATTACATGCAGTAGCTGGTGAATTTTTGGTTGATGTTTTGCATGAAACGCAACTTACAAAAAAAAATATCATCATATTACCTAGAATTGCGAATAAAACAAAGCAAAAAAAAACTTCGCCAAAACTACAAGGACCTTCATTAAATTTACGCCAAAAACTAAATAAAACAATTTTATTTAAAAATGTCTAATTTTAAAATTTAATAAATATTTGTTTTTTTGTATTTTTAAGAATAGGTTAATTCGAATTATTATAATATTTACACAGTTATAATTAAAAATGTCAAATTTAAATAGTAAGTGTTTATACATTGACCTTGTTACGTTAATTTTCAATTTAAATTTAAAAAAGTGCTTTTTTAAAGTCGTTTGCTGTTAATACTATTGGTTATAAAAAGAAAGAAATACGTCTGCCATATATAACATCCTTGTTGTCGGTCGAATATAGCAACACCCTGTATACCGAACATGTTGTCGTATTCTTGTTGTTCCAGCATTTCTGACAGGTCTTCATGAGCAAATTTTTCAATTTCATTAATATCCTTGTCATCTAGTTTTGAAATTGATATAAGATTATCAAACCCACTATAACGAAACAGTGTTTTTAAATATTCAAGAAATTGAATATCAAATTCATAAGCATATTATTAAGAAAATCCATTTTCAAATAGGTTCTTCTATTCCAAACATTCAAATTAGTGCAAAAGAAAATAATTATTTATAGTTACCTATATTTAAAAACAAATGTCACGCAATGTATTTAAATAACTTAACATTATCCCTTGTTATTTATTACCTATTATGATTCTTATTTAACTGAACAAAAGCACAAGGATAATTAGTTCACAGAGCACAGAGTTGCAATTATATTCTTGCAATGGCAGTTCGTAGTTTTACAGAAAGCTGCAAGACTGGACATAAAAGTGAAAACCGAGGTGAACCCGAGTTTTCCTCCACGGTCGTCTACAACAGACGTCCGAGTCTGAGTAGTAACGACCCGGTTAGCGATGGCTTCCCCAATGCTAAAGTGTTTTCAGGAAAACAAATACATTGAAAAAATGTTTTAGAAGTAATCTCAAATCGGTCGTAGCTATCCGTCGCCGGTCGTAGGCGATCGTCGAGGGAACGTTGCTTAACATTTCAAAAATTATTACGCAACTGTTTCATGCGGTCCCATGTATTTCTGGATACTCCTATGTATTTCTAAGTATTTCCATGTAGTGCTATGTGTTATAAGTATTCTCATGAATTTCTATGTACTCCTAAGTATTCTCATGTATTTCCAGTATAAGTACAGTGATTCCCCAGTGGTGGTTGACCCCTGGCTTGAACCCTTAAATTAAAGAAAAATCTTAAACAATATACCAACATCCTATTTAATTTACTAAGAGACGAATATTTATTTAATAACTGTAACTGAATAGGAATTGTTTTTAAAGTTGTAATAAATTTTAATGTTGATTACAGTATTGAATAGTTTTTACCGTTCAGGTAATTCTGTATAATTAATTTCATTTTTATTGCTGGTTTTCCTTTCCATTCCAGCCCGTGACACCATATATACGTCGGTACAGTTGACACTCCAGTTGTACAAATAAAAAAAAAACATGATAATTTGCTTTAATTTGTACCCAGAAAATTAGAATTTGTTCCCAAATAGATTCACTGTAATATCGATTTTTTAAAAGTATGGATGCTAACCCAGGCACAAGCTGAGTAACTAATCATTAGGTACCAATTAGTTCTAAATTGGATATATAAAATTGTCCATTTTATTTTTCTTTTCAAATTTTTTATACGAAGTTTTGTCAAAATTGTTAAAATGCGTTATGAAATTGTATAAAAACAAGCACTAACACACTTGTAAAGAGTATCGAAAGTATGCGACGACATAAAACATATTGCTCGAAAAATAAAATAAACGTTCAAAAGAGCGTCGCAACTCAATTACTTTGATAGAAAAGTGAAAAAAAACGATACGTTGTAGAAAAAAACTATTGTTTAAGAAAGAAGGAAATATGCACCGCGAAACAATTTATAAAATCGAATTATACATTTCAGTAACGGCCAACAATTATTATTAAATGTATCTAAGTGGTAAGCCATTATACGAACGCTACCTGCTACGCTACTAGCATTCGTACGTCCGTCAGGACAAAACCAGGTGTCACGGAAAATAACGTATACAAAGAAAATAGAAATTATGTTTGAGAAAAAAAATAGTTCAAGCCAAAGTTATAGACAATAAAATTTCCAACAAGTTTTTCTTATAACTTTTTTGTATAATTGATATTGGTGTCACGTGATAATCTATGTCAGTTATTACTTATCTGATCAAAAGTAGTTTATGCAAAATTGTCTATAATTAAAGTACAAACAACTTTTATTTGAAGCAAAAAATGTGTAAAATGCATATTTTTTAAAAGATTTAAAAATTCGATAATCTGTGTAGGTTAAGGGCCCTTTTAGTTCGATTGTATTATAAATAAAGCTGACGTGATAAGTGGTTTTCTTGGTATCTTGTTCACATAAAAATTGTTGTTTGCTTTATTATTTATATATTATTTATACAGGGTGTTTCTGAAGGTGTGTACATGGCTTTACCAGAGGTTCTCTGGCTCAAAATAGACCGTTTGACACCAATTTATCTATAACCAAAAGGGCACCAGAGGGCGTAAAAAACTTTCCAAAAAAATATTGTTTATTGGGAATAACTCGAGAACGGTTCGACGGATTTTGTTTCACTTTCGTATGCTGGTTGTCTGCTTCCGAAGACGTTTTTCTGTGTAATGTGGACAAATTTCTGATGCCAGGAAAAGTCGCTTTCATACGGGCACTGTCAAATAAATGATAATATTTTAACAACCGTCGACGATACGAAACCAAAATATTTCTGACAAATAAGACGAACGATTTGAAAAGTTTTTTCTCTCTTGTTAAATTGCGCTAAGGTTAATAGTTCGATCAGAAAAAAATTAAAATTATATCTATGCAAGGTGAATCCATACGCTCAGAAATTCAAGACTTCTAGTAGGCTATGCTATGCTATGTAATCATGTCAATCCGATTTGAGAACCTTTTTTGCGTAAACCCTCACGCTCTCCCGACAATTGCCACTGCAAAAGCCCAACACTAACAGCATATCAGTCTGTCAGTGAGTAATCTTGGAAGATCCGGAAATGAATGTCACAAATGATAGATTTGATCGCATAGCCTACTAGCAGTCTATTTGAATTGTATGGATGCGCCTTGCAGGGATATGATTTTAATTTTTTTCTGATCGAACTAATAATATTAGCGCAATTTAACAAGAATGAAGAAAGTTTTAAAATTGTTCGTTTTATTTGTCAGAATTATTTTGGTTTCGTTTCGTTGATGGTTGTTAAAATAATATCATTTATTTGACAGTGCCCGTATGAGAGCGACTTTTCCTGGCATTCGAAATTTGTCCATATTACCCAGAAAAACTTCTTCGGAAGCAGACAACCAACATACGAAAGCGGAACAAAATCCGTCGAACCGTTCTCGAGTTATTCCCAATGAACAATATTTTTTGAAAGTTTGACGCCCTCTGGTGCCCTTATGGTGCACTTTTGGTTATAGATAAATTGGTGTCAAACGGTTTATTTTGAGCCAGAACCTCTGGTAAAGCCATGTACACATCTTTCAGAAACACCCTGTATATTTAAAAAGATGGTGTTAACATTTTCGGTTTGGAAACATCTTATAAATAAGATGGAGAGTAAAAATTTATTATTAACTAATTATTGATATTATGGAAAAAACATCATTAGCACAAATTAGAGCTTTTGTGTTTAGTGTGTTTTAGTCGTTTTGTTGAAATTTGAGTTTGATACTTTATTATCGGTAGTACAGTGAATCTATTTGGATATAAGTTCTAATTTTTTGGGTACAAATTAGTGCAGAATTTGTCTTATTCTATTTGTTACAAACGCTTTAAATCTACTTGGACATCCTCTTATTTAACTCAATCTTATCGTGGAGTTTAACCAATAAAAGTAATTGTCTATTTTTAAATATTTTATATTTAAAAAATAATAAAAAAGGTTCGCTAACAACACCGCACCTCACAGTTCGGGTCTATTCTTCTTTAAGGAGCCACTCTACTTTTTGTGCAAGTAGAGTAATTGAGAATTTCATTTTTGTTATTAATTGAATCACATATTGAACGTAGATAAACACATAGACCGTATCTATTTCTGAACTGTCGGCAGATCTATTAATTTCTTTAACAAAACTAAATGATTAAAAAAATCGGTCCTATTTTGTGTATTATCTATTCTCCACTTAATTTTTCTTGCCATAATTCTTGCATACTTATTTTTGCTATTACTTCCAATAATCATAAAGGATCAAACACTTGAGCAATTGTTGATAAAATTTTTCTTTTTGCAATGTTCGTATTATTTGCTATTACATTTACATTATATCGAACCGTGTCGTTAACTGCGTCCCCTAAAGTTTTTATTTTCAATTTTGACTAATCTAGAGTAATATGCATGTATACTACTACTACACGAAACTGATTTAACTATTTTCTCAATTAATTTTCTAAATTGTAAAAAATGGCAAATATAATTCGTTTTAAATTGTGTTGTACGGGGTGGTCCGATTTTGATGGGATTGCAGGGTATTTCGATAACTATTACTGTTATAGCAAAACTGTTCACGTAGCATTAGGCCAGCTTTTTGAGACAAATTAAACAGCGAAAACAAAAATTTGCTACCTTTTTTCATTTTTGATGCAGGGACCAAAATTGAATTTTTCCAAATTTCGATAGGGTTCTATATCTCATCTGTTGATAAAAATTCAGGAAAAAGTGTAAAAACATTTCTTGTGCAGTTTTAGCGTAGAATCAAATAGAGTAGTCAGTTTTTAACTTTGGTCACCAATAATAGAGATGCCATATAAACTTAGTTTTTTTTCAAATGGAAACCATAGTTGACTTTGACTTCATTAAAGTCCTTAATTTGTAAGCTTTTCAACAATATATAATTTATAGAGAGAAAGAATTTATACAAGAAATGTCTTTACAGTTTTTCCTGAATTTTTATCAGCAGATGAGACATGTAACCCTACCGAAATTTGGAAAAATTCAATTTTGGCCCTTTACATCAAAAATGAGAAAAGATAGCAAATTTTTGTTTTCGTTGTTTAATTTGTCTCAAGAAGTTGGCCTAATGCTACGTGAACAGTTTTGCTCTAACAGTAATAGTTACCGAAATACCCTGCTATCCCATCGAAATCGGTCCACCCTGTAGATCGTTTAAAGACAAACCACTTTTCTGATTTTATATAAAAGCGTCAAAGAGATTTCAAAGAATTTTCATAATCAATGATTCTACTATTCGGTGTTAAACTAGTTATTTTCTTCATCGATTTCTTTTTTACTGAATTTATCATGTCTCCTAAATGTATATAGACTCGTATCAACTCTGGTAATTAAATAATTATGTGTTCAATGGAATTTCAATAATAAATATACTTCGTGATTTTGAATAAAATGTGTTTCACTTAATTTTTCCAATTCTATCAAGGCCTTCAGTTGATTCCAAAAATTTTCTAAATTCTGATCGATGCAATTGCTTGCGTTACGATTAATATTTAAAACAACATTATGCCTAAAGGAAATACCACTACCCGTAGCTAA
>JALBCR010001840.1:0-87474 GCA_030710515.1 Abscondita cerata
GTTTAGGCCGACTTTAGTTTGTCAAAATGCACGGAAAGTTTGAATTGTTAATATTATAAAAGCACTTACTTGAAGTTTCTTGTGTTATAAGGGACGTTGAATTTGTCAAAACCAAGCAGGTTAGTTGACTGACCTTGATGCTTTATGTTGTCGAAATCAAATTGCTTGCATATCGAAACTCACTTAGGATGATGTAATGCATACGTAATTTTTATAAAACGAATTTTCTCCCATAAATTAATAACAAGTTGATAGTCATTATGAATTAAATGCAAACTAGCGGGAAAATGCGCGCTTTATTTAAATATATAAGTAAAGACCCTGTTTGGACCGCTACAAACAATAATGTAAATGCAAATTTGAGGTTCAACTATCTTCTCAAAAACTTTAAAAGCACTTAAAATGCTTATAAGACGGTTGTCTTTTAGCTCAGTACAACGTTTAGACGATTTTTTTATTGAGAATAATTAAACAATAGTTGACTATGTGTGTCATCATAGGAAGAATCGCTGGAGTGCAAAACTGCAGCACTTGGATAGATACATTATCGGGGCTCACAGACTTAGGCGTGATGTTAAAGACAGTATCTCCACTTCTTCCCACCGTGACAGTTGAAAAATGTCAAGTTTATATTTAATATTAAGTTTTTAAGTCTTTCTAGATTTATTTGCAATCACTAAATACATTTATAGATAAGCTGTTAAGTTAAGCTCTTTTCCCAGCGAATTGAGGATGAAACTAAATTACGTAAAACTTTGTAATAATTAAACGTAGCAGATTTACGGTTGCATTTATATTTAATAAGGGTTCTATCTCTTAACTTCATCATGAATCTTATATTTTGCGTTATCCATGGATAATAACAATGTACAATCGATATCATACACGCATGAAAATCGAAAAGCCGAGTCACATGATGATTAAAAATAGTTATTTACGTAACATGTGCGGAAACAAATTCTTTCGGGAATGAGTTCCCCTTTGCAAACCCGAGTGCGCATAGCCACAGCATACTAATTAAATTTTGTGATTTTTATATCACAATAATAGAAATTGAAAATGCAATTATAAAAAAAAAATCGTGCATAAAATAGCATAAACAACTATTGTCATCAATGGGCTCTATTGATACATACTTTACTATGGAATGGTCAAAGCATCTCGTTGAATTAATTCTCTGTCAATATTAAGTAAATTGTGATAACTGTGTGTTTTCCAAGAGATATCTCTAGCAGACTCTTCAACAATTCTATAAATTAAATAAAAATCACTCGGTTTATGTAACTTAATAACTCCATGTTTGATAGATGAAGAAGTGTGGGTACAAATAATATGATATATAGTAGTGTAGATGTTGTTGCTGTTATTTGTGTAGGGGTTATCAATAATGTGTATTAAATTTAATCGATTCAATATAAACAAATACCGATTTAAATTAAGCAAGTTTTAAGATGGAAAGTTGTTCATATTAGCAGAGAAATTTTCATCACCCTGTACATACAATTCGAGTTTCCATTTTATGTGAGTTACGGTAACGTATCGACAATTGCCACAACAAATTAGGAACTAAAATATTGATATCATCTTAAGATATGAACGATAACAATTCAACATGATTTTACATTTTTTTCCAAAAAATTGATATAACTAAAAAACTAGTCATTTTTTGGGTATGGTATAGTAATTAAACTACACCTTAAATTTTACGTAGTATCTGAAAATAAAATAAAAAATAACTTGTTCTATTTGAAATAAGAAAGTTGACAGCTACTTCCGGTACAACTAGAAGTGCTGTGTGAACGAAAATATTTTGTCTGGGTTCAGTGATGTCGAAAACAGGCGCAGCACTATTTTCAGAAAATAAATCAAATTAGTTCTTCATATACTTTAATTCACGCTCGATGTGCCGGACTCGGTACGAGGATGTATTGATATCTAGTTAGCCTAGACCAGTTCCTTGCATAAACAAAATATTGCGTTACCATAGCAACGAACAATAACTTATTAGAAGTGTCAGTGTAAAGTTTGACGTCAAAAAGTAAACCAGAGTCACGCAATAAATTAAATGAAAAAGATGTCCACCGAAATTGTGAAAATCGAAAAATTGGAGTATCGAGCCATCATCAAGTACCTGTATTTAAAAGGGTTAAGAGGTAAGCAGATTTACGAAGATATGCTTAATACCCTTGGTGATCAATGTCCTTCGTATGCGACCGTCAAAAATTGGAATGCAAGCTTCAAAAGAGGTAAATTTTCCATTGAAGATGATGACCGATCGGGAAGGCCAGTTTCTGTGTCAGTCCCCGAAAATATCGATGCAGTTCATGACATGATTTTATCAGACCGTCGAATTGGGCTAAAACGGATATCTGAAGCACTGAATATTTCATACGAACGCGTTCATCATATGGTTCACGTCAATTTGGACATGAGAAAAATTGCTGCAAAATGGATCCCCAAATGTTTGAATGTTGACCAAAAGCGTGCAAGGGTAGAAGCATCGCGTTCGATCTGTGCTCGATTTGAAAACGATGTAGACTTCTTAAACCGAATTGTTACTATGGATGAGACTTGGGTACATTTCTACGATCCAGAAACAAAGCAACAATCGATGGAATGGCGACACTCTGGTTCTCCAAGACCTAAGTTTCGTGTCCAAAAATCTGCTGGAAAAGTTCTTGCTTCAGTTTTTGGGATTGCCATGGAGTAATCATGATTGATTTTTGGATAAGGGTAGAACAATAACTGGAGATTACTATTCGACATTACTGACCACTCTACGGGAAAATATTAAAGAAAAAGACGCGGAAAGCTATCCAAAGGTGTTTTGTTTTTGCAGGACAACGCCCCTGCACACAAATCTCATGTTGCCATGCAAAAATTCGTGATTTAGGGTTTGAATTACTAGAACACCCCCTTATTCACCCGATTTGGCTCCGTCCGACTATCACCTCTTTCCTCAACTGAAAAAAAGTTTAAAAGGTCGTACATTTTCTTCCAACAAGGAGGTAATAGAAGCTGTGGAGGTCTGGTTGCGGCGATTTTTTTGAAAGGTCTAGAGACGTTGCAGGTTTGCTGTAATAAATGTATCCAATTAAGAGGAGAATATGTTGAGTAATAAAATATTTTGACATTGAAATTTTGTTTGGTTCTATAGTAGGCTAAGAATTTTTTAATATATCCTCGTATGGTCTAAAATTGAGAGATATCAGACGCAGGAAGATGAATGAATAATTGTTTAATAAATGCGTTAATGACAGTAAATTCATTAATTATCTTTAAAGGTAAACTACTTTTCTATATAGACTATAAAATTGTAACCAGTAATATGTAGCCCATCAACTGCGACACTCGGTTTCAGCCAAGTTTTCCTGTAGCCACAATTCTTTCATGTAGTCAAATTTTTTTAAATTTTTGCACACAAAGATCTGATATTAATATGAGACCAAGTTCATTCCATACATTATAAGCTAAAAGAAATTATTTATATTTATACGTTATATAAAAAAAAGAAGAGAAACTAAAAGCAGAAACTAACTTGTTAAACACAAAACTTCAAAGTTTAAAAGTTACTCAAAGATAACCACTATACGTATCTATCTGGGTACCTATAAGGGTTAGACTGCTAAACAATAATGTAACCATTCAAATAATCTAAAATATCAATTTATATTATATAGAATAAAATGAAAAATTAAAATACCTACAGTAAATTTTACTTCCTACAAAGCATAAAGTAAAGCTTGTTCTGCTGTCCATTTTATCCAAAAAGTACAATTTATAAAATGGAAAATAAAACGGTACTAATTATTTACATTTTGCCACGTATTATCAATTTTCTAAAAATTCTTTCTACCTATATTTATTTACATTTAATTTATTGCCAAACCTAAATTGTACGTTTTCGTATGTCTTTAATCTTATGTATTTCGGAATTTTTTTCATTGTATCTTCTCTTTCATATCTTTGTTTTCTCTTTTTTGCAATCTGAGTATCTTTATCTTTTTTTACTATTATTTCTTTTGTGTTTCTTCTCTTTGCCCTCTTCCTCCTACTTCTTCCCTTGCATACAATCCTCTCTCTGAATATAATCTTGTTTCTTCCTGCCCAAATGATATTTTCTGTCTCCTTACATCTTTCAACACTCCTTTAATATAGTATTACCATCCCTTTTATTTATTTCCTTTTTATATTTCATTGCGCTCGTTTCCGCCTGCATTCTTATTTTTCTATTTTTCCCCTCCTTTCACCCCCAAATCTCGAATACATACATAACACTTTTAAGTAACTTTTTCAAAAATCCATTCTTGATTTTCCAATTCTTTTCAAAAACTTTTTCCTATTACTCTATTCGCCTTTTTTGTCCAATCATCAACATGTCTTTTGTCTTTATTATCATATCGTACCCAAGTATATACGTTTTTTTTCTCCCTCTTCTCCTTTCAAATTCTTATCTTTGTTTTTGAACATTTATTATAGTCTTTTTTCTAAGTATTTGTTCCCTACTCCCTATTACCCCTCGCAATTTTGTATCATCCGAAATATACCGATGGGTCTTATACCTAATGTTGCGAGGCTTTTACCTGCCTCTTCTTCCATAAAAACGATTTTAGACGAAATTTTGTTAAAAAAATTTGCTCAAAAAAATTGCATTTAGATAAAGTTATAGGTAATAAAATTTTCTTCAGTCTTATTACGAAAATAACAGTTTTGTACCAAAAGATCACTTTTTACCACCTTGTATTCTACGAGAATTGTTGCACAAAAAGCAAAATTAGAAAGCAATGTGTTTTATCAGATCGTTCAACAGAATTTTGCGCAATGTAGTAACGACACATTTTCAACATAAATTGGGATTAGTTCACAATAAGTATTTCATATGTGAAGGAATAGTTTGGCTTCCCCAATAATCCAACTAACTATAATAATTTTTATAACAACTTTGTTAGTGAGTCCTTTCAATAACGAACTTTGTAAAAATTAAAAAAAAGTAATTCTATGGTACATTTGGCATATGTCGGTACTAACTAGAAGCTAATTTTAATTTAAAATGCATAAAATATATGTATAAATTTAAGACCATAGATAAAAAATGCATTTGTTTTACTTTTTAATTGTGTATAAATAGATCCAACTTTTGGCACATTATGATAAGGATATAGTAACCCGGATAAGAAGGTTTACTCCTGGCCACGTGCAAAATGTGGTATAGTAAAATACAGTTTGTCATCGCTAAGGATAATCTTCGAATCAAGAAGAATATATCCTAAAAGTTGTAGTTTTAAATATTGCTTTACATTCTTCTTTATTTAGATTAACTGTCACAAACCAAATTTTTCCGGTTTCCAAAATTGTTCAACTAACTTCTTACGGTTCTAGGAGAGTGGTTTAAAATCACAAAAAAATAATTAGTTTGCATCACGTGCCCCAAAGAAGTTAGTATTGCTAATGGTAAGTCTATGAGACCAATAATTATTACTTCGAAAATTGTATCTGCTTCTTTTCCTTCTTACTCTTGAAAATGTAGATCTTGTAAAAATTAGGTGGATTTAACCCTTAGATAGTAACATCTGCCTTTTAACCTTATAGGTAACGTCCGTCTCGGAATCGGTATTTAGCGTTATAGGTAACATACGCTTCTCAGTCGTCAGGTCGATTTAAGCACGTACCTTAGTTAAGTAAACACTAGACTACTTTAAACAAAATTTATTACTCCATTCAATGATTTACATGTAAAAAAAACGAAAAAGTAACTCTTAATGCGAACATTAAAATCAGGATATTTTAAAGAGAAATTAACTTTAAATTTCCTTACAACAGTTATTGCACACTTTTTTCGAGCATTCTAAACATGTTGGGGAGCTGCACAGTAAACATTTATACGCAGTCATTCGTTTCTTCTTGGGACAACAATATCTGCATGTCTTTCTTTTCTCCAGCTTGTCGGTACGAACATCTCGATTGTCTTGTTCTTTAGGGGTGTCAGGCTCAAGTATCTGTGCTATAATATTCTTCAAATCTGAGGGTAGATTAGGAATTTTCAATCTTCTCTCAATATGCTTTCGGATAAGACTCATGGCTAAATTGTATATATAGTTGTAATTATTTTCGTGTTTATTTTTATGAATAGTTTCGAATATAATTCTGGAATTTGCACAGCTCACTGCAATCATATTATAAAATATTGCCAGGGGCCATCTACGAGTTCTTCGGTTTGGGAATAATTTGCAATCTTCTGATCAAGGGTATCTACCCCTGATTTTGTTGAATTAGTAGAAACTAACGATCTCCGGCTTGTTATTTGAGAGGTCTGTACAATTTGAGTGGTGCATGGATGATACCAGAAGAACTGGTTTATTTTTCTGGCCATGCATGATAATAGAGTAAAGTCCTTTGTAAACCCATACATCGAGGAACCTACAGCCCTTTCCTTACAGCTAAGAAATTGTGGGGGAATTTGGGGCTTATTCTTTTTTATTGTCCCGACATAAGTGAGACCTCTAGTTTTCAACTGTTCAAGCACTTCTAGAGAAGAAAACCAGTTGTCAGCTGTAACGTTTCTATTTGATTTTTCGATTGGTTTTACTAGCCTGAGAACTGCTTGGGTAGGTTTGGAGAATTTCTTTTCATCGGCTAATAAGGTATCACCATCACTGTCTTTTCCGACATATATATATGCGTTGTAAAGATAAGAAGACTGGGCATCGGTGAGGCACATTATCTTTATGCCGTATTTTGCCGGCTTATTTGGCATATATATTCTAAAGGGCATCTGCCTCTGAAAGCCAACAGCATCTCATCTATGCAAGCGTAGTTACCGATAGCGTAGTTCTTTTGACTGTTGGAAATAAATCTGTTAAAATGAATGAAATAGCGGCAGCACGGTCAGTTTCTTTTCTAGTTTCTCTTGTAAGGGCATCATCAAAGCGCAGAGACAATAAAAGGGTTTGACAACGCTTCAGAGACATTATTCCTCGAAATATTGGTCGACCTCTAACACCAGTCGAAAAAGCGATGACAAGTCCTCCTTTCCAGACTTGAAAATGGAACACAGCATTAACAAACCAATGAGGGCTTCAATTTCTATAGAATCTGTATCTTTATAATTAGGAGATTGTTTGTCTTTTAGTTTTGTCGCATTGACTGCAGTTTGTTATTTGTATGGATAACTATTTCATTAATAATTATTTCGTCAAAAACAACCTCCATATTTGCTCTGATGTGGCAGTATCGTCAAAGGTGATTGCCCTATCTCGCAAAGTAGGTAATTTCATCCTAATAATGTTGTGACTTGCAGTATTTCTAGAATTTGTAGGCACGAAACTGTTCCAAGCAAAGCACCTCCCTTTGCCATAGAAGCACAAAGGTAAATTATCTGAACTATCTTCATCACTCTCACTATTGTTATTTATAACTACTTCCAGATCTGCATCGTTGTTTGTGTGCAATGGTGATATGTCTTCATTTAGTAACAAATCTGCATCAATATCCGAACAACTTCCGTCGGAATCTGCGAACTCTACTTGATCATTTTCTTCTATAACCGATTCATCCGTAAAATATTCTGCGTCACTGGCATCGTCTGTAGACAGTGCAGGGGTTGTAACAGTCCCATAATTTTGCGAGTTCTGTTGGATATAGATGGAATTGAGTTCATATTTTACCACTGTAATTGAAATTAGTTTTGATTTATGTTTATATGCGTATAAAAAACATACCTATTTTTTCACAACGCTTTCCAATCGATATAATAACGACGGATACAAAATATTCACGTTTTTGGTAACAACCGAACTGAATATTATGGCGTAACGAGTAACACCCGACTTAGAGACGTGCCCAGGCAATGGTGTCCACGAACATACTAAACCAGTGAGAGACTGTTACCGATAGCACATCTAGTCGGACAAATTCATACGATTTTTCGGGTGGATTTGGTAAAGCATTAAAACGCATAGTCCGTCTGACAGTCGGATATTACTATCTAAGGGTTAAACTTAATTTTGCACTTTGCGATCAATTTTGATTACACGAAATAAACTTAAAAATTAGTACGTCTTCAATAAAATTCATATGGCACTACCTGGTTTTCTCTGTGGAAAAGTTTTTAGTAAAATAACTGTAGGGTAAATTTTCATTTAAATTGAAATTAAAATTGGTGCATGTGTAAAGTTAGTAGCATTCACAGTACCATCTATTTGAAGATTTGGTCAGAATATTTGGTTACAAGTTACATATCTTTGACGTCTATAAACATAAGTCTAAATTTTTACAGAATGATAATTTTTCATACTGGCAGGTTCGAAATTTTCTAAAATTGTTTTTGATGAGTTACATAGTAAATTATAAAGATAATCTTCTAGACTTTTTTGTAGTGGAAGATTTCAGGTTAAACAGACAAACAACCAGTTCTAGATTACTGGCGACGTTTTGCACTTATGCATTGCTGGTGATGCTTTGGGCCAGTGCCAGTACCCGCAACACATGAGTAAAAAACGTCGACAATAATCTAGAACTGGCTATTTTTTCCGTTTAACATAAAATCTTACACTACCAAGGGACCAGAGACTGTTTACCTTTTTGGCAAAGGAAAATATAATTACAAACAAGGGAAAAAATAATCCAATTTATACTTATAATATGATTTAGCAGAAGGTAATTCAGAATGAAGCGCCTTATTTTGTTATCAAAATAAGAATTGCCGTTTTTTTTCTTGGTATTTTTGGAGAAGAACATTCCAAATTACATAATATTTTGCCTCTACAAGTAAAAGTTCTTTGCAAGGTTATCTTGCTAGATGCGAAAAGTTATTAATTACAAAAAGAATTTCATCTATAAGACCGATATCTTTTTATGATGGAACTAAACTGTCGAAGTCAAATCAAAATAGAGATATAGTCAAACGTTTAAAAACGTGCATTTCCGTTTTACTTGCAACTTTTCGTCGTTTTTCGAACGTATTCAAAACTAAATCGTTTACTCTATATTAATTGTAAGTTAAAGCTCATTAATAGTCATTAATAATTCTGAAAAATTATGTTTTCTTTGGTTTTAGATTTGAAGATTGAAATTGTTTCATTTAGTTTGATTACCAAATTATTACTATATTGATCCTTGGAGTAATATTAATAAAATTAAAGATTTAAGAAATTTGTGTCACAAGTCTTTATTTCCCGTAACTGTAATTTTTTAAACCTTAAAGTTTTTTTATAAAACCATAAGCATTGTTTGGGACTATTATTCAATGTTTCCCTGTGACTTCTAACTGTTCTGTACTCATACAAGATGTTTTCTTCTCTTTGACCTAAAAAATTTGTGAATACTAACAGCCTCTTCAATGATGTTTTTTATTTAGTTTGATATCTTTGGTATTCTGTGTGAACTCGTAAAGCATATATCTACTTAGGACCTAACACAATATGCACACTGCTAAAGTTTTTTAGGTACTTTTGGTATCATTAATCATAATATCCCGTCTGTGTCTGATGATGACAACCCGTTAGAAAATCCAAAGTGAATTTACTTAGCAGTTTAAAAAAACGTGTGGATTCTCTTCCGGAGGTGACAGTGTAAAATAATAAAAATTTTGATGGATTAAGTCGTTTTCATTAAAATCATTTTTTTGTTTTTGGTCACATAAATGAGTCTACAATTTTCAAGTGATTTAGACATTGTTAGGTTTTACAATTAGTTTGACTTTTTGAAACAATGCTTTAGATTTATTAAATTTGGACTGAGTGGTGTCTGACTTTTCAACTTATTAGAATAAATAAATAAAAAATATAGTTTGATACTCAGACAAAATCAAACTATTGTGTATTGCTTCTCTGATAGAAAATATTATCCTCAGGTAAAAATCTAACACTAATTTACGACTTTTTTGTTTGAAACTTGCTGTATAATCATATCCCCATGTCTCACTTTGCCATAGAACATCCTGTATATAAAAACGAAAATTTTGTTAATTTTGTATAACTACCAACCGATATTTTAATGCCCTTGGGCTTTTAAATTTTAAAAGTATTGCAGTATTGAAAGTGTTTATAAACCTAAATGAGAACGGCAATGAGAATTAAATCTGATGTTTTTTAATTAAATATCGACCGTTTACCAATTTATTTATATTTATAAATGCAATATCATAAATAATATTTTAAGTTAATAAAGTTTAATTATTATAAACTTTAAACACTCATTATAACATAAATTGTTTTTTACCTACGATTTTACCTACCTAAAAAATATGTTGGTATATTGTGCTTTAATTTTGAATTTAACATACTAAATGCTTATGTTAATATTTCGGTAAAACCCACGGTATAGAGCAAAAGAAACAAACACATTTTGATAAAATAAAAAAAGTACACATTTGACACCTTTGACACCAAAGGATCTTTTCCACTTCAATCATATTTAAACAACAAATAGAACTCTAATTTAAGTGTTTGGTTTGTAGGCGTGTTGGCCTAGGTAGCTCTAATCGGAGACAAATGCGAAGACAGTTTACACAATTTTATTTTGGGCAATGTACAACAATAAAACAAAAAATTAATTCATAATAAAAATATAAACAAAATTGTATTCTGGCTGGTCAGCTGGTCACGGCTCCCGCTCGCTGGAATGCGGCCTGATGGTTGCCTTAGCGCAGTCGGGCAACTGGAATGCGGTCCCTGGTTGTTGGTAACTCTGCAACACCAAAATAAACCTAAACGTAAAGAAATTAATTATTGTGATTAATTATTAACATCAATTAGTTTAATAATTGTTAAGATTGCAACAACTAGTGGTTTCTCGTCTGCCAGGTTTGTCAGTTTCTTTTTTTTTTATGTTGCTTCGGTTTTACGAGTGATTTCTAAGGCGAACGGTCGGAGTTAATATATGGGGATTCGTATATGCAAATGGGAAATTCCGCACGAGGGCCTCGCAATTCCTAACGGTGACTACAAAGCAGCAATAGACTTTACGCTAGAGCCAGACCCTTACGGTTAGTCGAATGCACAGTAATTTAAGTTTAGTAAAATATTCTTTTCCGTTAACTTGTTCACACAACGTACTCAGATCAGGATTGGTTACGGACGTCTTGCAAAGGGGAACCCTCACGGTCTAAACGTATTTAAGGAGGTGTTTGTTTATAGGTGTGTTTAAAGAGCAAACGTCGCGTAAGAGAGAGTCTCGCGGTCTGAACGTTTCAACGGGGTGTTATATCTCAACCTTCTTTGCGATAGAGCACTAGATCCCTTACGGTCTCAAGGCGCTAAAATAACGATGAAAACGGTGACTAATGTATTTGTTTACGGGGATGTTGAAGGGCGAACGTCGCGCAAGAGGTAACTTTCGCGGTTTGAACGTTTCAACGGGGTGTTATTTCTCAACCTTGTTTGCGACAGAGCACTAGGCCCCTTACGGTCTCAAGGCGCTAAAATAACAATGAAAACGGCAACTAAAATAGAATTCGGTTCAAAACGGCAAAATAAAAATTAAATTTGGAAATAATTATAAGTTCGGAAAACGGTGAATATTAATACAATTGCAAAGGCGGAGAAGAGGTTCTTCTAAGACGAGGGATAATAAAGTGGTTCTTGGACTACGGAGAAGAAGGCTCTTTGAAGACGACGGAGAATCAAGACGACGTTTTTTTTGAGCTTATCTTCTTGTATTGGTCGGTGAGATTGTTGTTGACCTGTGATTACGTTTATTAAACAATTTTGGTTTGCTTCATAAATCTTATCACTAAAATTTTCCAGTTATATTTGACTGTATTCTTACAGGTTTATGACAGTAAAGTTCTCTAAATCTAAAAAAATTTACACCAAGATTTTTTCTGGGTCATAAATGAAGAGGGAAAACTTCAAAAAGCACTGATTTAGTAATTCGTTAGCTACTTACTTGATACTTATTTCTTTTTAAACGAGGGGTAAATCAAACACACACTACGATGTAATTTTGGCGACCTTTTGTGCAATCAGTGAGTACCTCATCAGACTAGTAAAAAGAAGTGATCACCTGATAGCACAAACCTCGCTCTTCTTATAAAAGGCATAAGTATACATAACTGTATGTGTTGGCCACTGCAAATGTTTAAGAAAAAAAACTTATACCAACCAAATTTTGCATAATCCCAAGGAAGTGAAAACTAAAATACTTGGGTAACACAAAGTCTCCTAAAACTGCTGTTGAAATGCAAGTGGGTTACACAATGTTTATAATTAATTTTGATTAATGCAATTTTTATTTTGTTATTAGTACATGATTATTATCATAAACAATTTTTTATTGCAAAATAGTTTTGAAATGGTTACGACTTTGAACCGTTCTTGACCTGTTTTCACTGAAAAACAGTAGCAATTTGGAAAACGGCTCTTACTATAATAACTAGATAAAATCAGTCCTGTGGTGGCGTAAACATTATAGACTGGAAACTATTGACTACGGTGCTAATGAAACTGTGTAGGGGACGATTGAAATGTAAAGAACCTGTCACGTGACCTGCGCCGTGAACGAAAATGAAACGGACGAGTCTACTGTTCACATTAAGGGCAACAACGAAGTGTATTTCGTAATTTCGTTTGTAGTGTTATTCAAATTATACCCTAGTTTAATAAATACATTTATAGTAAGGTATATTTTATGATTTGCGTTGCAGATTGATTCACGTGACAGGTTCTTTACATTTCCATCGTCCCCTAACACACGCGGTGTATTTGGCAGCAAAAAAAGAAGACAAAGAAAACCTGAAATGAATTTATGACTTGCAAGCGCTTACCTACCCAAACTCTTATAAATTTCGCGTAAAAATGTTCTTGTGTAGAAATTAAATTACATACTACACCCTACTGCTAAACACACAATTAAAATAAATAGTGTTACGTTTATGTCAAGCTTGCTAACTTAACACAATTTGAGTTAACCCTATTATTAAACGTCACTCGGTTTCTATATGTCAATTATAGTAAAATAATTAAATTAACAAACCTTCTGAATGGTTTGATTAGAAAAACTAATTTACAAACAAATAAATATGAAACATAATCAAACTTAATTATCGGCCAATTAAAAGAAAACTTCTCATAGTCAAATTATGAATTTTGATGTAAAACAAAAATGCAAATACTTCGATTACGACTAACCTGTCACACCATGAAGACTCCTACGTAGAACCAGGTAGTAGTAGTTCAAATTTCGCACAATAAAATAGTTTTTCGTAGAAGTAGTCTAAATCAGTCGCAATACCAGTAGGAACAGGAACATACAAGGGACACCAACGAATGCAGAACAGCAGATCTAATTTACGGAACACAAACCAAAGGCACAATCCTCACCAATTGAGAATGATTTATTACAAAATTCCATCATATATTCGTAACCAAAATCTAACAGTTATATTCTAGCAAATCCTTTTTAAGATTTCCAATAAGTATTGAAAGAACCAGAATAAACCCTTTTCCTTTAAATTATACACTACGTAACTGAAGTTAGTCGGTGCCTTCCAAATCTTCTCCCGCGACGTTTTTAATAAGTTAAGGTTAGTAATAATTTTAAGTAACGAATTATAGTTAGAACTGATTTAATCGAGGGTTAAATGTTTTTTATTTGAAGAGTGTTCCAACACCTCTCTCAACTGTCGTATCGATAGCATTACTTCAAGAAAATTTGGATTATAATTATTTTATTGAAAGCAGAAAATTTTGATTAATCTGCAAAGTTAAAGAGATCTTGCATTGGTCAAAAAAGAAAAATCGTAAATTACAGGTACACTATATTTGGCAAAATAGTGTTCACGTAATTGTTGTTTTGCTTTGCAAAAACCAAAAAAAACGTTTTATTTTTCTCAGAAATTAAAATTTTGTTGAGTCTTCAAGAGGATCCTTTGAAGGGTTTTAATTTATTGACAACTACTGTTCTATTTTGTTGTCGCCGTTTTGGTGACAGAGTGCGATGTTTATTTTAGGTGCAACCGAAACGTCGGCAACAAAGTAGAGCAGGGTTTTGTTTAAAAATTAAAACACTTGGAACGCTTCTCTAATGTTAGGGGTTCCATAATTTTTATTTTTGGGTAACTAGCTTGACATGTACATGCCTGAATAAGCATAAAATTTATCATGTTGGTTTTATATGTTTTTGTACATACAAATGTTACTAAAATAATCATAAAATATCACATCTAAGTATAAAATCAGATAAAAATGTCTATTCTAAAATTAAGATTTTAAGTGTTGCAAAAAGTTACTAAATATTCTTATGATAATAACTGGTTCTAAATTAGTTAACGTAGTTAAACTGTGAGATTATACATCTAGGATGTTTCTCAAAAACTTTTCAGTTTTAATTCTTTTTAAATCTATTTGTTTTGTTTGATGTTTGTAGTGGCAATCATGCACATTTGGTAGATTACAAGACGATAGAAAGTCCATGATTAACGCGTCATGTTTAGGTTTCCTTTAAAACACTTTTTATGAAAACCTTAAAAACAACAATAAATAAAACCATCAGCATAAAATTTAATTTGTGAACGGAAAAATCTCTTGCTAAAAACTTGCGGTTAAGGTACTAACCTGTGGCTTGTGTTTTAAACTCCGCAACTTCTGCGTAAAAGCCCTACTTCACACACTTGTATCATAAATAACTCGTATTTTACAATTACACAGAAATAAGTTAACTTTGTTTTCGGTTTTAATTATTTTCATTAGTAAATTTTATAAATTTTTTGGTACCACTATTTTAACTAAAATTTAACTAAAGCAAAAAAAATAAGGCGTAGTTACAATAAATTGATTTTATGATTAGATAAAGGCTAAAACACCAAGTGGAATTGCCATAAATGTAATAGCTTTAAGAACAGACTCTATCAACGTATCCTAGATAGACTTTTTGTGCAAAGTGCTATTTCACTTATCTTAAAATTTTAATAGACTGAACTTTCTTTTTTTGTCTTACTTTTCTATATTTTAAAGTAGAATATTTTGCACAATATGTACTTACCTATCTACATTCTTATTTTTCAATCAATTGCAAAGAAAGTAGGGAATTTTCAATTCTTGTTTTTTTAGTTACTATCGGAAATAAAAGAAAATAAAATTCTATTAATTCAATTAAATTGTACAAAGCTTTCTCGAAAAGCTTCTCTCGGTTTAAAAATTCCAATTTTGTTGTAAAACTAATTTTACTGTAATTGCTAACAATTTAATATTTTGAATTAAAAATACCAATTTAAAATTTATAATTACATAACTTCTTTGTTAAATATATTAGTTTATAATAACGAGAAATAAATTATTTATCCAAAAACTCACACACACCAGTGCGACTTTTGCCAACATAAATTTACATACCAATTAAAATTTAATAAATTGATTAGACACTTTGGGAACAAACAACTCCACAATATAAAAATCGTTTGAAATTAATAAAAAAAAGTTTCCCTAAAAATTAAAAAACGTCGATAATTTAATTGCAAAATTGTCATAAACTTGCCTTTATTAAAGAACAATTTACTTAAAATAAATTCAAAAGTTAGTGTCTTAATGTTATAATTTTTGTGCAAGTTCTGAAAAAATAGAACTCGAATGATTGTAAAAATAACTACCTACAGGTTGGCTTATTATTTAAACCAAGTTATTGATTGAAGTTTGGTGTGATGCCAAATCTCAAATTATTTTATGAATTGAACAAACTTACTTTATATATTGCGATGCTAATATAAATGGTTTGTGTAATTGCGGCAGGTGTGAATGTTTCACTAAATTTAAGTATAAGCCTGTTTGTACTTACATAATAATTTGTAAATTAACGCAGTCGAGTTCTGGATCTGTTTAAACAATTTGAAAGCGCCAGGTTTACGTAAAACCGTAAAACCATAGACAAGTACATTTGAAAAAATTTAAGATGTTTACTGAAATAGAAGTGTATATTTTATTTACAAATTTGTTTAACAGTTTTTTTGTATCAAAGACATCTTTGGCTGAATTAAAAATTTATTAAAAATTGACAAATACTTGTTGTTGTTTACAAAATAACAAAAGAAGCGACGGCTCTAGCGGAACAACCTGAGGAAAAAACTAAAGGGAATTCGGTTCGATGTAGCGCATTAAATCCGTGGAGGATACAGTATTTATAGTAGTTAGATTAGCAACGTCCGACTGCTGGTCTAACAAGGCGCCATCTGCTAGATAATGAAAGAAATAAAACCTACCAACAAGACATCAACAGGTTTTACATAAAATCTAATACGCAAAATCAAACACAAACCAGAGAAAAAGACAATGCAATACAACAAACATATCTTAAAATATTAGGAAAATGTGACAAAAGTAGAAAGACTGTTGCATATAGTTACGTGCGTTATCAGCAGCCTTAATTAGCAATAAATAAAGCTCACAATTAATGTGTCGGATTTTAGGTAAGCTTTAGTTATACTCGAGTTAAAATTATCATTCCAATTGAAGATTGGCTGCTATTAAGGCTCTGCGTACACATATCACTTACACACGGAATTTAAACTAAACTGAAACTAGGATTAAAGGGTAAGTATCTCCCGCAAACCAAAAAAATCTTTTGTATCCACAACAACCGCTCTAAATAAAGCGCCCCAGCCCCAATTGAGCTGATTAACACAAATTTTAGTTGAAGATTGTACACCAAATAAAAATGTACTTAAATATTAGAGATCAAGCCGTTCTATGTCATATGTACTTGAGCTTCATACGCATTATTATTATGAAGAAGTGGCTTAAATACTAAAACTTAGCTGTAATCGGTAGAATGTATTTCCGAGAATGAAGGTGTTTTGTCTGCAGCTTAAAAAACGCAAAACCGTGGTGTGGTCTTTACTTAATAGGGAAGGTTCTTAATCGGCTACTCCAGCACCCTCAAGAGTTATCTAAAGATAATACCTAACGAGAACATAAGGTCGAATGCAACGTAGGTGAATTTAGCCGGATTAAACTTAAACACCAATTTAAATAGGAAATCTTGAAACCCACATTAAATAATTTTTGTGAAAATTTTACTTCAAGAAGTATGCTAAAACACCCGCGTGTACGAAACGAAATGAGAAGATGTCCGCTGTACGTCTAGAAAATCCAGTCTAATTTAATTTTCCACCAATAGAAAATTAGCATAATGCGCGCCAAATACGACTTTCTTTGCAACATACTACTCGCGACACACGTTTTAAGACGGCTCAAGACATACGTCCTACATTCGTAAAATAAAACCGTAACAAACATAATTTAAATTTATGGTTGCATGCAATATTTTTCCAATTACTCAGTTTAAAAAAAAGTATGTTTTGTTCGAATGTATACCCCAATATGGGGTACTTTCGGACAGGCCTGAGGCACATTCGAACAATATACAGGGTGACTCAGCTAACCCGTTTATTAGAAGTTTATGGACTTCCCGTTGAAATGTTTGTTTAAAAATTTGGAATAGGGGACTGCTAAAAGAGTTCTATTTAATTAAAATATTTCAGCTTTTCTAGCACTTCCGTTTACACCGGAAATGGCAACAAACTTTCTTACTTTAAATAGAATGATATAATTGTTTTGTATACTTGGATTCTACGCTAAAATCTGAGTTACTTTTATGTAGCACAACCTATATGAAAAATTAATAGTTTTTGAGATATTCTCATTTTTTGAGAAAAATTGGTTTTGTAGTATTCTTTTCAAACGCTTGTCAATGATTGAAAAAAGAAAGTTATAGTAATAAAATTTGGGCTATACTTAGGAGGACTGTTAAGTTTTTAAATGATGTGTAATTTGACAACTCATTATTTACAGGGTGTTCAAAATGTTTGGCTAAATCTGACTAACTTCAACTGCCCAAAAGTCAATTTTTAAATGGAACACTCTGTATCTTGTTGCTCTGTGTGATGGAGAATTAAGTGGTCTTTCAATCTTCATAAGGGTTCTCTATACCTATCTGTTACCATTTTCCTGCTATCGATGTATTTACATTCGACACACAATATTTCTCTATTTTATTAAATAATTTCTGACTAGTGGCCTGTGGAAATTAAAACAATGTGCCTTATTTATCAAACTTGTAAACGTCGACGTGACACATTATACACAATATGGAAATCCACCAAGAATATTCGAATGAATACATACTAAATTTATTTTTATTCATGGAAAATGTTACAAAACTATTGAAAGATAAAACTACGTTTAAGAGAATAGAAGCCAATTTTAAACAATTTAGAATTCAATGTACTAGAACACGCCCCAAGGTAGTCACCGGTAATGAAGACAACAAAATAAATGTATTGGCCTACTTTAATGCAAATCTAAATGCATCGATCAGAGCTGCGTCTGAAGATTTGGGACTGTCCTACTCGTCGATACAGAGAATTTTGGCACAACGTAAAATGCATGCTTTTTCTATTATAAAACTACAAGCTTTCCGCCCAGGTGACGAAATACGTCGTGTAGCATTTAGTGAAAGCATTTTATTGAAAACGCAGGAAGACCCAAATTTTTGAAAAACATTATTTGGACCGATGAGTCAAAATTTAGTAGAGAAGGAATCATTAATAGAAAAATTGGGATTATTGGGCAGAACAAAATCCTCGGATGGTGCGCGAAGGTAACTTTCAAGACACATTTAGTTTTAATGTTTTTGTTTAATTATGGATAATCGTGTTTGTTTTGAAGTGTATGACGAAAATTTAAATTCTCGCGAATATTTAGAAATTAAGCATTTGTTTTCAAATTTTTTTGATAATTTACCCTAAATCTTCTAAATTCATGTTGGTACCAAATGGATGGTGCTCCAGCCCATTCAACCCATGAGGTTTATTAAGAATTAACCCATATGTTCAAAAATCGTTGGCCTCCCAGATCACCTGACCTAACACCCCTGGATTTTTATGGGGTTATGTCAAGACTAAAGTCTATTCAAGGCCAGTCCATAACAGAGATGACTTATTACATCGGGTTCAAACTGCCTTCGCTGAAATAGATGTGCAAATGGTTCAAAAATCACAATAGCTGAAGTTAACAGAAGAGTTTTATTGTGCTTAGAAACCACGGACGGCATATCGAACAGTTGCTAAATTAATAATTAAATTAATTTGCTTCTATTTTTGCAATGTAATTTTATTTAGAGGTCATAAATGTAGATATCTCTCGTTAAGCAAACGGCAAGTTCTTTCAATAATCTTGTAACATTCTCCATGAAAAAAAAATAAATTTAGTATGTCTTCATTCGAATATTCTTGGTGGATTTCCATATCGTGTATAATGTGTCACGTCGACGTTTACAAGTTTGATAAATAAGGCAGATTGTTTTAATTTCCACAGGCCACTAGTCAGAAATTATTTAATAAAAAGGAATATATATATATATATATATATATATATATATATATATATATTGTATGTCGAATGTAAATACATCGATAGCAGGAAATGGTAACAGATAATTCTATCACAGCAACAAGATACAAGGTGTTCCATTTGAAAAAATTGACTTTTGGGCAGTTGAAGTTAGTCAGATTTAGCCAAACATTTTGAACACCCTGTTAATAATGAGATGTCAAATTTCACATCATTTAAAAACTTAACAATTCTCCTAAGTATAGCCCAAATTTTGTTACTATAACTTTCTTTTCAATCATTGACAAGCGTTTGAAAACAATACTACAACACCAATTTTCTCAAAAAATGAGAATATCTTAAAAACTATTGATTTTCATATAGGTTGTGCTACATAAAGTAACTCAGATTTTAGCGTAGAATCAAATATACAAAAAAAATATATTATTCTATTTAAAATAAGAAAGTTGGTAGCCACTTCCGGTGTAACGGGAAGTGCTAGAAAACTGAAATATTTTAATTAAATAGAACTTTCAAGCAATCCCCTATTCCAAGTTTTTAAACAAATATTTCAACGGAAAGTCCATAAACTTTTAATGAACCGGTTAGCTGAATCACCCGGTATATATTTAATAAAAAAACAGGTTCAAAAATAAGAATTAAAGCACAGTAAATTTTATTGAATGTTATATCAATCTACATTTATAAAAATTTGATTTATTCTCAAAGTACCTGCTGAATTTATTCAATGTGGCATTTTAATACGATGTCTGATTTCATCACGGTTAATATATCTGCAATATCTGGAAAAACAAAACCTTTTCCTTGTTTTTTTAAAATTAATTCATCAGAAATTAGCGACATGATTAGACCAACGGAATATTTGACAGTTTGCTTTGTAGGAAATTGAACCAAAATGTAATCTCCAACTTCAACATTTTAGTCATGCAAGTTTTCATTGGAACCATCACTTTCTTCCATACCTAAGACAGAATGGAACGATAATTTTGATTTCTTAATTTCTAATTCTCTGTTCGGAATCATATAAAGTTTCCTTGACTTACAAGCAGTATTTTTCCTGAAAGGAGTTTTCGGATAAGGTCGAATGTCAACACACGGCATTGTTGCTTGGTTTTCACTGGCAAGATAAACACATTGGTCGATACCTCTTCAATAATATTTCCAATTATTCTGATATTCGCAGTGGCGTTTGAAGATTCTTTCAGTTTTTTATCAACATAGTCAGTCAAATACTGAACCGCCATTGGTACTTTCATAGACTTATTTAAATCTTAAACAAGTGTCACTGATGTGCTGGGTTTAGATCTGTCTGTAACCAAGATTAGGAAGTAATCAACATCTGTAAAAATCTGAGAAGTTAGTGGCCATATTCGGTTTTTTGCAAATGCCCTTTTTAATATTTACAGGAGTAAAGACATTAAAAATGGTTCTAAAGAAAGGCGAGGAATATTACTTACTTTAATTGTAGTCAAAAACAAAATGTTCCATTAAAAAAATAACCTTGTTTTGGCACTTGTGTCTGGTTCACTCTGCATATGAAGCTTTTGTTAGAAAATGTGGGCATGTTAAAATAGTAATTGTCGTGTCCGAGGGTTTCTCCAAAAATTTATCACCTAAATTTTAATCGAATTTGTTTTTATGTACGCACTGTACCAAGTATTAATTAAGTATGGGACCAAACTTCCAGGATGGTTATTAAATAATCTGGTCTTTTAGAACTCTTTCTTTGTAGATGTATAAAAGACAAAAAACGTAATGAGCTGTGATAAAGCCTTGATAAAGCCCTCACAATTAGGGGCAAAACGTCAGCAATCACAGCCTATTTAGTTGTTTATCCTTTATACCTCAACAAAAAGGGGTCCTAAAGACCAGATCTTTTATTAACTTAATTTTTATAAGAATAATCACCTGAATTCAGGATAGTGTTACTTAATCAACTTTAAGACAAAAGTTTATATAAACATACATGCTAAACAGTTTCGTTTTTATTATACGGAGTGTTAAAACATTAAAAAACAATTTTCGTAAATAACTAAAAGATGCAAATTAGTAGAAGATTGAAAATTGCTGACAATTTTTAATTTATACAAACAAATCTTACAAACCAACAGGGATTTGTACCATTTAATCAGTGGCGTGCACAGAAGTAGTGGCCGCTGTTTATTTAAAAAGAACATAGGGTTCAATTCTGATTAGAATTTATGGTTTAGCAATTAAAATCACACAAAATTCATCTCTTGAATTTTTTCGCACACATTCACTGTTTTCGATGAAAATGAAAAAATAAAACTGTGCATTATCATTTATTACTGTAATGTTCTGAAAAAAACAAAAAATAAAAGTGCCAAAACTAAAAAATGCACTAAACTAATAATAATAATCAAAAATAAAATTAGTACCATAAATTATTTTAATTGAATCTTGGGCGTAACCTGTGTGCACGTCACTGGTAAAATAAAACAAATCACACCCGGTATAATAAAAACAATCTATCTGTTTTTGTTTTATACTTAGTTAACATCCTGTATATTGAGTGTTAACCAAAATAATGCATTATAGTGTGTATCAACTAAATAAATCATTCTTCATAATTTATTAAAAATTTTGTTATTTTTATGATAAAATGAATAAATTTTAACAACAACTTTAAAAAAACTACTCAAAGCATTAATTTTAATTAAAAAAGTAGCTTTATTAATACATTTAACATTTGTTTGTAAAATATACAAGGTAAATAAATTTAATCTTATAAACCTCATATTTCAATCAAAAGTGAGTATTTTGTTATCAAGAATATTGCAAACTTTAATTAAATTTAAAATCTATTTGAGAAAAAGCAAACAATGATATTGATAAGCAAAAAAGGACAAGTTTTCTACAAATTCTTATTCTTACTGTAAATTTTATGTTACGTTAAAAAAAACAAAGATGTTAAAATAAATGGTGAAAATGAAGCTATCATTAGCTAAACACAAATTAAATTATCTGATCTTTTCTTTTTTTATTATTCTTACATTTATTTTCAACAGTCCATACCCAATTACATTAAAATACTACAGAACTAAAAACCTTTGTGTTACAAAAATAAACAATTTAATCCTATTTACGTTAACATTAAAACAATTTTGAAGCATTATTTATAATTATACTCAAAATAATGTTTCAAGACTCATTATTAACATCTACTACAGGTAAAATTTGATTAAAATAACACATCAAAGTTATTACCGCAACATTTGACTGCATAAATAAGGTTTATTCTTTAAGCACCATTAAACTATCGCAGAATAGTATATTCTGTAACAAGTTTGAAATACGACATATTCTGCACATAAGGTATGTTAATGAGTGCGGAATAGTCATTCCAAACATGTTACAGAATAAGCATTTTCTACGACATAAGAAGTGTGGACTAAAAAAAAGTTAAACAATTTACACAAGTGATAGTTTTTTCTCTATTTTAAGTTGGTATCTTTTAGTTTGTAGATTAGTTGTTATTGTCTTTTGAATTTAAGTTAGAGTTAGAAAAAAGCAATGTCTTTTATTTTGCGATTTATTAATTAACAATAACACAGTTAATAGAGTTTAGTTGGTTTAGTTTTCTAGTTATTTAATTACTAACTTTTATTAAATGAATTTACTTGTGTACGATAGAAATGTTGGTAGGTTTGGGTAAGTATATGATTACAAAATTATTGTTTATTATTCAGCTTTAATCTAATTCCAGATAATTGATGCGATAATTAAGGTGGTAAATAATTAAATTAGTTTCTCCGGAAGCATTGTACCTAGAGAAATAAAAAACTTTATTGTGTAGCATCTGATTACATTGCTGCCAAAATGTATTGACAGATTTAAAGCATTGCCCCATGTTTCTAATAATTTATTTTTTTAAGCAAATACTTGAGGAGGTGCGCAATTTATTATATGTGTGAAGTAAATGCTTGCTTTATATTAATAGTTACTCGGAGGATAGAATAAGGTTTTCATAGAATTGATAAATTTCTTTTAGAAGTTCAATTCATCGATACCTCCAAAATCAAAAAAACAAATCAACTGATTGGCAGAAATCTTCATCAACAAGTAAACCGTATTAGACTTATAAAAAATACATTTATTTGAAATTTGTAAAAAACTTTGTATGTCAATGTATTTCTTTAAACTAGATATCTTCTAAAAAATAACTCCGTGATACATATCATTAACAAGTTATTAAATTAAAAGAAGAGATAACTGCAAAACCTTCTTTATTCCGTAAAGTAAAGAAAGCGACCACCTTAGTTCTGAAAATCTGCAATTAAAAGTAATAACTTTTTATTTAAATTTCAAAAAAAGTACGATAAAAATTCAATTTTGAAGACAAACATGGTTTGCTTTAAGTTTAATATCTTTAATTTTGACATAATATTTCTTTTAATTATACTTTAATTTAAATTGTTTAAAATTAAATGTAATAGTCAAATAGCATTTCATAATGTTTTATTAACTTAACTTTAATTATATATTCTTATAGTTATATCATTAGTTAATGGAAAAAAAATCAAACTAATGTATTAAGTGAAAAAGCTTCTCATTTTCAACAAGAATGGAGAGAAAATTTTATGGTGGTACTCAATTTTTCAGTAGTTGACAATTAATCATGCAGTTTTATGTACTAGTTTCATTTTTGTGTAATGCTACATTCTTCATTTTGAATGATTTCATAAGTTTACTATGACCTACAACAAAAGTTATTCTTTAAAACAGGCGTTAAGATTTATTTAAAGTACATCCTTAAAATTATGTGCAAAAAGCTTTTAGACTAATTACTTTAATGTCTGAAGTGACGTACTTGGAAAATTACCTTAATTTAAATGTCTACTTCAAAAATATAACTAATTGCTTTTCCTAAATATTTGATTAGCAAAATACAAGCGAACAGTAATTATTTCAGAAATTAAGTTAAGTACAAATTTGTATTGAGATAGAAAAAAAAAATGTACAAACTGAGCTTTTAAAATTGATTAAAGCTACACTAAAGGACTGTTTAGCTAAACGGTAATGGACGCTAATATAATTCAATTACTTTTTACGTACCTAATCACATGTTTGAATTAATTGTAATTTTGTTTTTAAGCTGCACTTCTACTTTTCTAAATTTTTCATTTCATAAGTTCAATTTTTTTGTTATTTTCATGCAGTTTAAAATGTTATAATGAAATTATTTCCGTTTGACTTTTTACAAACGCTTTTGATAAATATTATAGTTCCTAGATTTTAATAGAAAAATTCTTGAATTTGATTTTACAAAAGTTTTGAGGTTAAGTCCACTAAATCAAGAAATTGTTGATTGTAAGGGCCTAGGCAATACTCTGAACCATACAAATTTTGAAATTTTGTCTGTACTACTACTACTACTCTTAAAATTTCGTATTAAAAATATTTGTTGTTCTTACTGTTGTACTTATCAACTGTTACAGTTTTTACTACGAAATCTCTCAAAAATTCATTCTCTAAAACTGTGTACTTAAGGTTGCAAAACAAGGTTGCACAATTTTTAAGGATACTGACAAAATTCACCCTACAATTAAGCATATCTGAAGTATTTTAACATTTAACTTAAAATAAAATTTGACTTAAATTTAAATTTAAAATTTGTTAACCATATCAACGTCAGCATGATTTAGAAGGCATGATGACAAAATTTTGCCTTCCTGGTTACGCTCATACAGTTACTCGCAATGTCAAAATGTCATTCTAAAATTTTTATGTAAAAGAATTTTCAATTTTAAGAATTAACACCTGGAGGAAATTTCACTTTTAATATTTACTTCTGATTCCCGTTATCACTAGACGACTCGCTCGAAGGTTGTAATATTTTTCGAAGCAGCAAAAGTATACGCTCTTTACCTCAATCATTAATAAATACCTGGCGTTACTTTACGGAGGCGGTTTGTTAATTTATTACAAGTCAACATCTTACTCGGTGATGCTAACCATAACTCTATGAAGAAGAGATACCTTCTTTGATATATAATTTACTGCTGTTAATGCGAAGGCTATGCACGGAAATAAACATTAAGTGTGTAACCCTAAAGGCCTCGTAGTCGATAAAACTTGGGTTCATTTACTCTCAATTTTCTTTTTAAAAGTAAAAACTTTAAATTTATTCATAAGGATTTGAGTCAGGCCGTTAAGATTGTACAAAAAATTCGCTAAATTTTTATCAGTTTCTGCGGATATCGTGCAATTTGACATATTTGTGGCGTCTATGCTAGGTTTAATTTTTTAATACGACCAAATTGTGGTCAAAATAATTAACTGTGTACATATGTACAGGGTTTCTATAAATAATTGTCTCATCAGGTAAGTGTTGGAAAATTTTTAAAATGCAAATTTGTCGCTTTAACTGATAGTCAAGTAATGTATTGCTAGTTGTAATTGTGTTCTTCGTCGTTTACTGTTAATTTTGTTAATTTAACTGCCAATTTAATAGGACAATCATTAATAGAAACCGTGTACATGAAATCATACTCTAGTCATTTGATTAATCTAAGTGGATCATGTCATGTTCTTTGTTGTATAACCAACATAGTTTACGACCTTCTATTTTTGTGACAAAAAAACAATTGGAACCAACAGTGGGTCTGGAGGCTGCTAGCAAGTTTAGATTAGTTACGGTTAACGCCGCTAGAATGATGAATCCATCGGCTGACGTTATTATTAATAAGTTTTAAGATGTTTTTGCTCAGGTAACATCATTAAATGCCGTCTATACTATATCACCATGAGTGTAATGATGTGCCTTCTATTTCAAGTACTAGTAAAGTACAGATGGCCCTCAAAAGTCAGTTGAAAACTAAGCTCTATAGATTGGTTGAAACTGGAATCCTGCAACAAGTCAATCGTTCGACGGACTGGGTTCATCTTTTGGTATTAATCAAAAACCAAATAGTGCAATTAGATCATGTATGGATCCGAAACCGTTGAATAAATTCATCAAACGTGAGCATTATACATTACCGACGATTGAAGAGTCTTCTTCAGAGCTTCACGGGGCGTGTGTTTTTACTGTGTTAAACGCGTCTTTGGTGTTTTTACAAGTTCCTCTTTACGAGTACAACTCAAATTTGTGTACGGTCGCAACGCCGTTTGGTCGGTTTAGATTCAAAACTATGCCGTATGGTATCAGTAGCGCCCCGGAAGTATTTCAGAAAGTAATGCATAATGCTTTTGACGGAATTGACGGAATAGTACCATATATGGACAATGCTTTGATATACAGGTTAACAATGGAACAAGATATTGAACGGGATTTCGATAGAAAAATCAAAAATAGATGCAATCGAAAATTTTCAGGCACCTCAGAACAAGCAAGAGGTCAAAGATTTCTTGAAATGGTCACATTTCTGGCTAAGTTCGTGTCTTATTTGTCCAAGAAAACTGCTAACTTGCGTAAGTTAATTCGAAATAACGTTGATTTTAACTGGGGATTGGAACAACAACAAAGTTTTGAGGATTTAAAATCTCTAATAACTAAGTTTCTTGTTTTAGCATTCTACGACAAAGAAAAATTCTTATGCTTATCAGTCGATGCTAGTAGTTACGCGATGGGTTGCTATCTTATGCAAAAACAAAAAGCTTTAACATATTCATGAACGACTTTGAATTCGACACAGCAAAGGTATACTCAGATCAAAAAGAAATGTTTGGAATTTTGAATGGACTGGAAATGTTTCATTTGTATACGTTTGGTCGCAAAGTTACCATTCAGGCTGATCACAAACATTTGCTTGCTATCGTAAAACCGCTGAGAAATATATCACCAAGATTGCAAGTGAATGTTGTTGAAAATTATGCGTTATCACACTGGATTTGAGTATATTCCGGAAAACAACTGACTGTGCAGATACGTTGTCTAGAAAGAAAGACGCACTTCAAGATTTTGAAACAAGTTATTTGGAGAGAACTGTCGTTGTAGTACATACTTTTGTTGTGACATCAGCCGATAAAATCCAGAAACTACGTGAAAACTGTGCTTCAAAAAGTAACTAAATATATAAATAATGGATGGCCAATGTACAAAAATTTGATTAAATCACCGGCAAAACTTTTCTGGGATGTTAAAAAGAACTTACCATGCAGATGGACTTTGATTCCGTAAAAATCGTATTGTCATTGCAAAATGTCACATCGCGAAAACTCTGGAAAAAATTTATAAATATCATCAGGAAGTAGTATCATTATCAGTATTACTGGTCTGGAATGACACGCGATATTGAAAACTGTATCCTTAATTGCTTAATTTGCCAACAATATTCCAGGTCTTCCAATCAGAAACTGCTGCTTAAACCGCACTATGTTTGTGAATTGCCATAGTGTAAAAACTCTCAAATTGGATAGCAAGACTATCGCGAAAGTTATGACTTCAAAAACTGCTTATACAGTAATCGGAATGTTGTAAGAAATTTTCTCACATTTTGGAAGTTTTTTCGGATAATGGTCTTCCATTTTCGGATAAATCAAATTTCTGTTCGTTTTTGAAACTCCATGGTATCAAACATACGACATCTAGTCCGAAATATCTATGTTCTAATGGGTTTATTGAACGTGCAGTGCAAACAGTCAAGTCTTTAGTCTTAAAAAATCCAACCAAAATGCTGCCGTAGATACTCTTGCCGTACAATCCAACACCAAAGGCCAATCTGTTCTCACCTGCAGAATTGTTAATGGGAAGACGTGTGAGAACTGACATGATAGAAACAAAAAAAAATCTGTATCCAAAATACAATTGTTCCACGGCGGGAAATAAACTGGTGACTAAACAAAGGCAGTCAAAAACATCCTAGTAGTTATTAGGTTAAAGAATTATCCGACTTTAGGCCGGGAAAACCGATATTGGTACAAGAGGATATTAGAAATTGGACAGCTGCTAAGGTCTTGCAGAGAAATGATTAACCTGAGTCGTATGATGTTGTTAAACCGGATGAGTCATGTTTCAGGCGAAATAGAACACATCTACGTTTTTTGCGATTGAGTGAAAAACGAGATGAACCGAATACTGATGTTGCAATTTATCCTAAACCTGGTTGTTCTGTGCCAATGAAAAGTAATGAGCAAATCGTTTTCCCGACTGACAATGTTGAGACGACTCCCGAAAGTGAGTGTTCGGCCGAGTTTAGAAACTGGTAATATTAGTAGGGTTGAAACCCCTACCTTGAAAGGAAATGAACCTCATGACATGGGTACCACAATTTGTAAACCGGAAGCCTCTCGACCAAAAAGATCAACTAGAAAACCATTATGGTTGGGTGATTATGTGTGTGACCGTTGTGTACGTGTAAGTGATATTAACAAAACAAAAAGAAAAAAAGCGTGTTACCTGTCCATAGTTTCAGATTAATAAAACAGGCCTGCGACCAAATTTTTTTCTTTAAAATAATGGGTGATTCTTATGTATTTTATGTTCGGAAACGCCCCAGTTTTTCCCAGCACGTAAGCATTTTCCGCAAAATGCATTTTTCTGCAGGATTGCCTACCTTAAGGCGTATATTTATGAATATGCTGAAAAAAGCTGTTTTTCCTATTCCGCTTCATAGTTTTATATTAGAAACTATGAAATATGATAAAAATTAGTATATTTAACAATATTAGTCAGCGTATGAATCATGGAAACCCATTACCTTGTATGCATTTAAGGTTTATCGTGTTTCTTCTACATAAATAAATAGGAGAAATTCTTTCTGGTAATTAGCGTAATTGTGGTGAACATTGACAAATGACACCTGGATTTTCCCATTGCCCTATATATACCCCTCGTAGTCCTTCGATTTGTTCATTTCAATTTAAATATTCTTAAAGTGTCTTTCAAAATGTCTTCAAGAGCTTGTGTTAATAATCCTGATAGTTTCTGTTACATTTGTGCCGAACTTGTATTAAAAAAACAATCTCGAAGTAATACGGAGTTTATTAAAAATTTGTATTTTGCCTATTTTGGTGTAAAGATCGGAGATCAAGAAAAATCTTGGGCCCCTCATGGAGTGTGTTTAGGTTGTGTTGAAGGACTTCGTATGTGGTCTAAAAGGAAAGGTGAAATCTTTTTGTTTTGGGGTGCCTATGATTTGAAGAGGCCGAGAAACCACGGCGATGACTGCTACTTTTGTCCTTGCAACATACAAGGGTACAATGTCAAAAATAAAAAAAGATATATGTTACCCAAACATGCAATCTGCACTTCGGCCTGTGCCTCATGGACCCGGTATTCCAGTACCAGTGCCCCCACACAATTTTGACGATTTGCCAGAGTCATCAGAGAGCAAGTCAGAGCAGTTGGATGATGAGTTTCAAGTCGAAGACTGTGGACTCAACAGTTTTCACAAGAAGAATTAAACCACCTCGTTCATGATTTAGGGCTTTCTAAAGAGTCTGCTGAACTACTGGGCTCTAGACTTCAAGAATAGAATTTGTTGAGATCTGAAACTTTATTCTCTTGGTACAGAAGCAGAGAAAAACAATTTGAGTCAAATTTTTCTCAAGATGGCAAACTTGTATATTGTTTTGATGTTCCCAAGTTGATGTCAATGTTTAACATTCAACATGTGGCAGATGAATGGAGGCTTTTTATTGACTCGACAAAAAAAAGTTTAAAAGCAGTTTTGCTACACAACGGCAATAAATACGCTTCTGTACCCGTGAGGCACTCTGTGCATCTAAAAGAAAAGTATGACAACATGGCTTTTATCCTTGATAAATTGAAATATAAGAAGTTTGGATGGCCTATCTGTGGTGATCTCAAAGTCATCTCTATGGTGCTTGGACAACAAGGTGCCTATACGAAATTTCCCTGTTTCTTATGTGAGTGGGATAGCCGGGCGAAAGCACAGCACTGGACCCAAAAAATGTGGTCAACGAGAACTTTGAAGCTTGGAGAAAAAAATTTTCTCTTTGAGTCGTTGGTTGATCCTAAAAAAGTGCTTTTACCCCACTTCACATCAAACTTGGACTGATGAAGCAGTTTGTCAAGGCATTGCCAAAAGATGGCGAAACGTTAAAATAACTTGAAAAGAAATTCCCGGGACTGTCCGAGGCAAAGTTAAAGAAGGGTGTTTTTTTCCCCGGACATTCGAAAACTAATGAAAGACAATCAGTTTAAAAAGGTGATGAAAAAAGTTGAAAAAGAAGCGTGGACTAAGTTTTTGAGGAACAATAAAGACCCGGATTATGAAGAAATTGTAAATAAAATGTTGAAATGTTTTAAAACCTTGGGGTGTTACATGAGCTTGAACTCCCATTTGAGTTATTTCCCAGAAAACCTTAGTGCCGTAAGTGAAGAGCAGGGTGAGAAATTCCACCAAGACATCAAAAGAAATAAAACGGAGGTACCAAGAGCGATGAAATGTAAATATGATAGGAGACTACTGTTGGATGCTTCATAGAAAACTTCCAGACATACCACACAAACGGAAAAGTTCAAAACGGAGATTTGGGGAAAAAAGGTGTAGATATTATAAAAAAGTTATAAATCCTATATTTTTATCAAATTGTATTAAAAATGTTAATAAACCATTAGTGATAGGTATATTTTTTTATTTCAAAATGCATTTTTAACTATATGTACTGCGGTTTTGCATAACATTCTTTTTCATTTTGCGGAAAATCCCTACGTGCTGGAGAAAAACTGAGGTCATATTTGGACTCAGCGCACTAAAATACATACAATTCACCCATTACGGTAAAAAAAAAACAAAAAGTGTCAATTTGCAGGTCTCGTTTTTCCATGTCGTCGTCAGGAGACGATTTGTGACGGTATTATTTCGCAAATAATTGATTTATAGACCAATTTCTCTCTACAGTTTGCGTTTGAATAAGCATTTTTATATTCAACAATCTTCTGGGGATTTCAGTTGTTTGAAATTGCCAGTTTCGATGATTTGTATGCATTTGCAAGAGTTACACTTTATTTCCAATTTGCTGACCGTTGTGAAAAAGTGTGCATAAATAATGCTGTCTAAAAATTAAACAATTAGACATGTGTTTTGTAATATTGATTGAAGTAAAATCATCTTATTCTAATTAGGGAATAAGTCTTCGACTACAGTTCCTATATAAGTATCTTTTTTGTTACTTTCCTTGATTTTAATAAAATTTTTGCTCTAACGGGTTCTATTAATTGCAGGCACTATTTTTTGTTTGGTTTTCTTTTTGTGGGTTTTCTTCTTTGGCTTATTCTGCTGGTCATTGCAGACGTACTCCGTTTTAATTAGTCATTGGATATTTAATTATGGTTATGCTGGCAAACATAATATTATAAAATACCGAAGTGGATCTGGTATCACACCATCGTTGGAATTTCAACCTACCTTGAAGCCTTCGTCAAGTCAAGGCCGCCACTCAAGATAAGTCGTTTATCTGTTTGCTTGTGAGCAGCCCAGCAACTGTTATCAACGGAGTCCATGTTGGCTCTTTCTTTTTCTTCATTGGAAACTCAAATATTAAATTTGGATACGAGAGCTGTTACCTCTGCCAATTAACTGTCAAACACCGAAGACTTCCTAGTTACACGAGCTAAGTTAATTCTTTTATGCATGTCGTTCATAAATTTTGTCGCGTCCTATGTATACGTACCGTGGTCTTGAGTTTAGCAACGTAGCTTTTTTTAGCGCTGTAGGTATAAATAAGTACGTTTGTGAATTAGAAAGATCTTTCAAGTAGCCGATTAATTTTGTGCGCTTTAAACCTATTTAAATAATCGGCCAAGGTCCGGTACCTTCCGTAGTTGTTGTTAAATATCTTTTGAACAATATTTGTTGCGTTAATCACTTGCAGGAATACTCGGTGCTACGACTGTACGTTGGAGGAGTTTGTGCTTCGTACCTTAACTCGCTATCGTGAATTGTTATTATCTAATAACGATATTTTGCTATTCAATTTAAATGATATTATCTATTGTTGTGTCTATGTGTGTTAATTAAACTCTAGTTGCTATAACAATATACATATTTCTATTCACGTGTGGTTTGTGTAGAGACCTTTATTTCAAAGATTTTTGATCAACTTACGACCACTTCCGACTAAGAAGAGCTGACGGCAGGCCATCTAGCACTGCTATATATTTATTTTAGTTTGTTTACAAAAAAACCGTAACAAATAAAATTATGCTGATGTTAAATAATAACCAACTTTGTCGACAGGTATGTAAAAACAGTTACATAAGTCGATCCTTGGATAATTATAGCCAACATAAGCGTTTAGCAAAAAAAAATTTTGAATCGCCTGCTGTAAATTCGCAAGAGGTTATACAATAACAAACAAAACATTGCTTAATGTGAACTATTGCGTACGTGATCGCTAACACAAGTCGACACTAGATGTCGCAAAACCTACAGTTTAAATAATAACGGTTCATATTTATATTAAAAAATATTGATTTATTAAAATGTTATAAAGTTAACTTAATAAATAAGCTGTAGTAATAATCAGTATGGATTATTCATGCAACTCAACTACCAAAGTTGCAAGCAGATATTTACATCAAGCATAAATGTTACAATAGTCATAGTGTAACATCAACTTCAAAATACTATTAAATATGATGACTAATATTACAATGTGAAATTAAACCCCAACAAAATTCTAAAGCTTAGGATTTATTACTTTAAATAATTAATACCAATGAACGCTTAAAAATTATTGTTAATAACAGCTAATTAATTTTACTTAAATTTTACATACCTACATAGACATCATTTAGAATAATGCTAATATTTTTAATGCAATATCCTCCGCATAACACGTAACAATTAAGCAGTTTCTACAATTTCTGTACTTTAAATTTGTTGTTCATGTAACATGTTAACCATTATTTATAGTTAGGGAAAGTTTCGACGCATAACGTAAAATAGTTGTACATTTGCGCAATCATCTGTAAATGGATATCGAACATTTAATTTAATTTTCCTCCTGACGTGAACATTGCGAAATTCAAGTTCATAATCTGATAAGTTTCTCATCTCTAAGAGTTTTTAATTTTCTTAATAAAAAAAGTTTGCGGATACGTGTCCCTTTACATTACAGTTATTTTGATATCACATCTATTTTAATAAATAAAAAATTAGAAGGTCTTTTTTGAAAACTATCGCGTACTTCATTTATAAATTATACTAATGACAATACCTAATTTCTAAAGTTTATGTATAACTTATTGAGGTGAATTGTATTCTTACAACGTAATTATTTATATAAACATTAATTTCCAATCAATGGGTAGTAATTAAATGTTTACCTGAAGTTTTAATTTATAATTTGATGTTAAAAATCTTAAGACACGCATGAAATTTAGCTTTGAAGAGGGGTTGATTATAACTTGCGCATTCTTCAAAGTTTCGAAACTACATTAAAACTTTAAATTCATCTTTCTTTCTATACAATGTTAATTCTTGATTTTAGCATTTTTTTATTTGAACAAAAAAACTTATATGAATCAATATTTTAAGCTTCAGTATGTAAAATTTGATTACGTTAAAATCAATTTAGTTTATAACCCTTTTCAAATGTAACACAAAGTGTCTGACTAATACAATTTTGGTTAAATTAAATTTGCAGAACTTCTTGGTCTCTACTAAAAAAATAAAAACATTTTTAATAACAGTAATTGAGTTTAAAAATTATCTACAAATAAAACCTAAGACAAAAATGTATTATTTATTATTTTTCTTCTTCATAAATTTACGCATTATTCAAAAGGTTTTTAATCTTATTCTAAGTATTTTCTGAATAATTTGCAAATAATTTAATTTTAATAATAAAGCTTTTTGTTTGATACCTTTTGTTTTCATCTACAGAACGTCTAACGATTAAGTTCAAATGTAAAATAAAAACTTGAGTTACTTACCTATATTTTTAAATTGTGTGTACAGTAAACTTACTTATGTTTCAATTGAACGTCGGAATAATTAAATATTTTAATGTTCTACATTGTGATAACATCGTCAAACTGAAAAAATAGGTCTTTGACGTACTTTTTGAAAGTTTGATACATTTTTCAGATCATCGATCTTAATTTTCCATAAAAGCATTGTAAAGTTTAAGTAATTTTTATTAATAGTGTAATTAATTACTGATATAAAACTTCATTAACACGCTAATAATTGATTGACAGTGACATAATGGCTTTTTTAACGTATTTCTAAACGAACTTTTCTTAATAGAACGTGTATTATATGATTTATTACATTTTAAAACATAATACAGTTATGTGATATTAATATTGCATGTCTGATAATTTAAAATTTTAATTAAGCAGATTTATAATTAATATTTCTTAAATTACTTTCTTGTGTTAATAAGAAATTAAAACACTTTTATTATTGGAATTAGTTATTCCATAATTATCAATAACAATTGTAACGGTTTCAAAAGTTCTTAGTTAGATATGTAAGTTTTGATAGTATTGTGGGTTGCATAATTTAAGGTAAAATGTATGTTTCGTTTGTTACCCGTTTTATTTTAATTAAATTAAAAGAATGTCATATGGTTAAAACAAATACAAAGAAAGCTGTTGTTGCTGATTTGTGAGTGTCGTTAGATTACGGTCCGTTGAAAAATGAGTGTGGTATAGTTAATTACATATGAAAATTTTGAGAAAATTTGGGATTTTCCGCACTCATTCAATATAAAATTTGCCTTCATATTGATATTATGTTTGAAAGAAATTGCTCCTTTAGTTAGGGATTCATCAAAGGAACAACAATTCACAATTTCTAAAGGCAACCATCTGGTAAGAAAGTTTCTGGTTGATGCATTTCCTTTTTTTATTTTTCAATGTATCTTTTAGCCTTTTTGCGGGTAAACTATACTTTTTGGTTAATGCAACCCGCGTATCTTGAATCTTGGTGAGGTTCATAACGCCGTCATCTTATTGGAGGGAGGCTGTTAATATCCTTTGCTCTGATGAGAAGTTGTTCGTTGGTTGATGCAGGTCAGTTCCACTACCTTCAGGACATTTCGTATTGAGATTAGAAGCATTAGGTAGCCCGATGAAAAAAAATGTGGAATTTGTGAATGTAGAGAGTGAATTAAACACTATACATAGTACACTTACGAAGTTAGGTAGTACCATTAGTAATTTGAAAAGCGATTCAAAATCTGATAGTGTTCATGTGCGTATGTTGCATTTGATGAAAAGGTTAGATAGATTAAAGTCTCTAAAATTAAGTAGGGAGCAAGAAACTTTGCGTTTAGCATATTTTGAAGAAGTTTTTCAGTTATCTGAGAGATTGGATAAATTAGAAACTACTGTGCCTGATTTAGGTTCTTTGAATTTAAACGATGATGATTCTTGTGATTTGGATTTTTCTGCCCCTGCCAATAAAACTTCAGTTTGTGTTAGGCATAGTCATACTGTGCCTGTACAAAAATTGAATATAAAATTTACTGGAAATCCTAAATATATTTTGTTACATAATTTTCTTGAGCGTGCTTCCAAACTATCTGTTGCTCGGAATGTGTCAGAACAAAAATTGTATACTTCGGCGATTGATTTATTTGAAGGACAAGCACTCTTGTGGTATTGGTCGAATAAATCTAGATTCAACGATTGGTCGAGTTTAAAGGAACTACTTTGTAAACACTTTGAACCCCCAGATTATCGCCCGCGATTATTCCAAGAAATTTTATCTAGAACTTAACATCCCTCTGAGTCTTATGTCAATTATATTTCGTGTATGAGTGCAATGATTCGAAGGTATGGCAACATTCCCGAAGACCTTTAACTTAATATTATAACCCGTAATTTGTCTTCATTTTACACGATGCAATTACCATCTGTGCATTCTTTAAATAAACTTGAAAAAGCATGTCTACAAATAGAGACCAAGAGATATCGAAGTGAAAATTACGTACCTCCGTTACGCGGTAAAAATTCTGTAGAACCTGATTTTGCCTTCGTTAATGCTAACATGGGGACGAGTATTACTTTTCATCCTGGTCCTTCATCCGGACTAGAGATTGCTCCTATTAATAACTTCAAATGTTGGAATTGCAAAAAAGACGGTCATCATTCGCGATCATGTACCGAACCACGTACAAGGTATTGTTTTAAATGCGGATGCCCTGATGTGACGCTTAGAACATGTTTGCAATGTTCGGAAAACCTCAATCGAAGGACTTAAGAGGTCGGGTAAGCCCTTTATCATCAAGCCAAAATCCGATCGAAGATATTTCTAATTTAAAATACAAAGTTCTCCTAGACTAAATTTTGTCACATGTTAATGGCGATCAGCGTCCATATATAAATATTTCAATTTTTGGTCAATCGTTTTATGGACTATTAGATTCCGGAGCTACCCATTCGATTATTGGTAGAGACGCATGAAGTAGATTACGGAATTTGAATATTCTTTTAGAAAAATCCGATAAAACACACTGCACCGTTGCAAATGGAAATAGTTGTATAATTAAAGGTTCAATAACTATACCGGTTCGTTTAATGGATAAGGTGAAGCTTATTCAATTTCTAGTTGTCCCGGAAATCTCGCATACTATTATTCTTGGGCTCGATTTTTGGAAAACGATGGAGTTAGTTCCCGATTTAAATCGCGATGTTTGGCAATTTTCATCTTCTAATGCAATTATTGCCGCAACTAAATTCTTAAATGCTTCTTCTGATCTCACTCCTACTCAAATGCAGACATTGAATTCTGTAATTTCGGATAAATTTATGCAAAAGAAAAATTCTATAGGTAGAACACATCTTGTCGAACACGAAATCATTTCCGATTCTCTACCGATTAAACAGGTATTACCCAGTATCGCCAATCATGCAAAAACATATCGAAACCGAAGTCACAAAGTTGCTTGATAACGACATTATCGAAGCTTCTGCAAGTGTATGGTCGTCTCTTAAAAAACATATTATTTGTTGTGGATTTTAGGAAGCTGAATAGCGTTACGAAAAAGATGCGTACCCTCTCCCTTACGTTTCGGCAACTCTTGATCGCTTAAAAGGTGCGAAATATTTGAGTTCGTTAGATATTAAGTTTGCTTTTCATCAGATTTCGTTGAAGTCGTCGAGTAAAGAGTATACCGCTTTTACGATTTCTGGTAGAGGTTTATATCATTTTAAAAGATTGCCTTTTGGGTTGACGAATAGTCCTGCCACCTGGCAGCGTCTGATTGGTAGAGTCTTAGGTGCCGATTTAGAAAATTTTTGTTTTGTCTACATGGACGACATTATAGTTATTTCACCTGATTTTGATGCGCATGTGGAAATTCTTACGAAAGTTTTCGATAGACTAATAGGTGCTAGTGTCAATTTTGTAAGTCAGTCTGTTTGGCGTCGAAATCACGTTTTGTCGAATGCTCTTGACTATTTTAATGCAAAATTAGCACCTAAATTTGTGGGTCCCTTTACAATAAAGCAAAAGTTAGGTGTCAATACGTATGAGTTGATAGATCCTCTGACAAACGCTTTAAAAAGACATGGCATGTAAAAGATTTGCGTCCAAATCCTAATGAACTTAAAATTTAGTGAAGGGGGGGTTGTAACGGTTTCAAAAGTTCTTAGTTAGATATGTAAGTTTTGATAGTATTGTGGGTTGCATAATTTAAGGCAAAATGTACGTTTCCTTAGTTACACATTTTATATTATTAAACTAAAAAGAATGTCAGATGGTTAAAACCAAAATTAATATAAGAAAGCCATTGTTGTTGATTTGTGAGCGTCGTTAGTTACGGTCCGTTGAAAAATGAGTGTGGTATAGTTAATTACATATGAAAATTTTGAAAAAATTTAGGATTTTCCGCACTCATTCAATATAAAAATTTGCCTTCATATTGATATGATGTTTGAAGGAAATTGCTCTTTTAATTAGGGATTCATCAACGGAACAACAATTCACAATTTCTAAAGGCGACCATCTGGTAAGAATGTTTCTGGCTCATGCATTTCCTTTTTTATTTTTCAATACGAGTGATATTAAATAAATATTTTAGAGCTGTGTAAAAATATAGTTGAGTTAATCGTAAATTTGGTAGGCAGCGGTTGTTTGTTGTTGATTGTGGTGAAACATTCGTGGTGATATTAGAGAAGAAGATTATATTGTGGGGTGTGTTTTAGTATGTGTTATGGTTTAAGGTTTGAAAAAGAATAAAGAGGATTAAAAAAAATTTAGAAGGTTGAGGGGGGAAGAAGGGGAAAAGAATTATAGGGGGAGGGAAAGAAAGGAAGGGAGAAAGTGTTTTTAAAAACAAAAGAGGGGGAGGGGGGAGAAGAGAAAAAAAGGGGGGGTGGCGAAAAAAAAAAAAAAAAAAAAAAAAAAGAAGGAGAGAAGAGAGAGGGGAAGAAAAAACATTAAAACAGAAGGATTATTGAAAGAGTGAAATAAAAAAGAAGAAAGAAAGAAGAAAAAAAAAAAAAGAGAGCAGAAGGAGAGGGGGGGTAAAAAAGGAAGGGGGGAAAGGGTAGGGAAAAAGAAAAGGAAAGGAAAAACAAGGGAAAAAAAGGTGAAAAAGAGGGGGGGGAGGGTGGGGGAAAAAAGGAAAAGGTAAAAAAAAAGTATCTTTTAGCCTTTTTTGCGGGTAAACTATACCTTTTGGTTAATGCAACCCGCGAATCTTGAATCTTGATGAGGTTCATAACGCCGTCATCTTATTGGAAGGAGGCTGTTAATATCCTTTGCTCTGAGTAGAGAAGTTGCTACTTGGTTGATGCAGGTCAGTTCCACTACCTTCAGGACATTTCGATCTGTAAAGTCGGACATAAATACTGAACCGGACATTTACATCATTTACATACGACGTGTTGCGACTCGGTCTAAAAGGGCTTACTCTATGCTACATCTGGAAACCAAAATTAACTACTTATCCTTTAATAAATATTACGTTTACTTTGTTGCCATAATTCAATACCGTGTAACCTTATTTATTTTTCTTTCAATATTTTTTTTGGTAACTAATAGTGGTTCGTTTTTCTGGCAGTTGGGTTTATGCAAGTCCAGCTGGTCTACTGGATTCTTTTGTTTTGCAAAGACCTGGCACCCATTTAAATAAATAAAAATCATATTATAATAGAAACTCTACACCTACCCTATTGGCCAAAGAGTTAGTCGAGCATACATACTAGCTACGTTCCCAACTGCTGTAGTAGATGTGGCACAATGCTTACTTTTATGCACTACCCATTAATCAAAGTTGGAGCAAAACGTCTTCCAGGAGGTCAGACTCCTTACAGTCTAGAATCTGACCTGGTGTACATATTGATTACGTTACTGTTAGCAATATACCTTGATTTTTTCGTTTTGAGTTATTGATACTTCAAATCTTCACCTTGATGATGACCATAACGATAAGTGCCGCTGACACAGTCCAACCGGGAAAAGTTTGCTTCTTTTAATGTTTACATTGTAATTGTTTTACTTAAAATTATTAACAGCGGGAGGAAAAAAATTAGAAAAATTACAATTTATTAATTAAACGTAAATCAATTAAATGGACGGATAGTGCAAAAATATTAATAAATTCTTTAATAATGATTTTTTTATTAATTATTTACAATTTTTTCAGTTCATGCGACTTTTAATTGGACTTTCAGTTGGTAAAAGTTATATGTTGTAAAGTTTCATGCCAGATTACATTCACTTTATCATTATCGCAATCAACCCGACCAATGTTTTTATTGTAATAGTCTTTAGCGTAACTCCAAATAATTTTTCTGGTATTCAGTTTGTAATAGTGAGGTGGCAACCTTAACACTTTGTGCCCTATGACTTCCCAAAATTTCGTTTCCTTTAATTTTTGTGCTAACAACAAAATTTTACTCTGTTACTTCAGAAGTTTAACCGTAAGAATTAGTAATAGATTTTGTATACTCATTAACCACTTTTTAAACACTTTACCAACCGTAATAATCACGCTATAGTGATTTGGAAGAAAATTATAACTGTACGATTTCGGTAAACTTGTGGATTTTTTACCACAATTTACTAATATTTTTGAATAAATCCATGTTTTATTTATGAAAATACCTAGTCTGAGCGTCGAATATTTATCCTGTATAAATTTTACGTCTATAAATAATTGTTAAAATATTAAATTCAACAAAAAAACTTAAGTCACTAAAGATTGTTTTGGTGGCATACAAAATATAAATTTTGTATGCTAAATTTAACATTATCTGGCTGCACTTATTTTTTCATTAAAGCTAGACATAGATGTAAGTAAATAAAATAAAATTTGTAGAAACGTATTGATTGCCTAGTGCCAGTTATAAATTCTTTAACGTTTTACTAAAATCAATGCGTTTTATTTAAGGCAATATCCTTAAACTCCTTTGCCTTTCTCTTCCAGTAACACTCTTCTCACACTCTAGCACTCTAGCTTCAAATTGTGTATATTTTCCCAGCCACAACCCACCCTTGTTCATACTGTGTGTTGTATTTTCTTTTTCTAATTTTGTTTTTCTGCTTGTGTGTCCATATCTTTCTGTACTATTTTTTTTTCATACTTTTACCTTGTGACGGACAAAAAGAGTTGCTGTGCAAAATTAAAAGATAAGAGCAAGTTCCTTTAATTAAGAACCGTAAGCAAGTTACGTAATGACGGTAAATTTTGAGCAGCTTCCCGGCTAGGCTAAATAACCTCGGGAGAGTGTCGTGAGTCTAGGTAAGGAGAGTATATATGCCGCTCGCAATTAACGTGGTCATTAGTATTGAACATTCCAAAAATATTTATTTTGTACACCCCTGTATCTTGTGCCCGAAATTTATAATCCACGAAGGGATGAAACTAGGCCCCAATCAGTTAAAAGGACGTTCAAAGCAAAGTAATAATTATCACGCAGAACTAATACTGCCGATAAAAAGAAATCTTCGTAAAACGCGGCACTTAACTAAAATAACCAAACACGATATCAGTAATAACACATAAATAGAGTTTATTTTTAAAATCGGAAACTACCCACAACAAAATACATCAAATCGGCGTAATTCACAAACTGGCGATAAACCGAGATTAAGGCGCTCGAGTACAAACTGCGTCGAGTTGATCGAACCTTAACGCTAATGTGGTTCGCTAATCAGGTGTCACACGCACCACTAATAAAAATACGCTACTCGTTATCGCGCGATGGAATTATCTTAGCGTTTCAAATTATAATAAAATAAAAACGTAAATGAGACGGTACCTTTAGATGTTTTCTTTTTGACTTCGTCGTAACAGGCGGTGGGATAACTGTTCACCCAAAAGTTCTTTAGGTGTCAGAAGAGAAATCTCCCTACCGTGTACGGTTAGATGGTAGTAAAGATAAAGGATCGTATCCAACGATTTTAGCGAAAGATGGTATCACGATTGTAGTAAAAGATTATAGTAAGAGATAAAAGATTTTAACGTATGTAGCCAAAGATGGTTTTCCACGAGTGTAGCAAAAGATTTGTCTTCAACTAATGTAGCAAAAGATTCCTTTCCAACGGGTGTAGCAAAAGATGGTGAACGCGCAATAAAAACCCAATTATCCGTCCATTTGGCGAATATTACTCGTATTAAATCTTCCTAGTATACGACGAGCTAAAAATAACGACACATAACAACGGATGGCCCAGAAACAAGCGGATTTCTTACCCTAATCAAAATTAAAGCACGGCACACACGTCCACCATCTTTTAGAAATTCTTGTTGAACAGGAAACGAGTGAATCGCGGAGCAAGCACAGAACAAACACCTTTGCGCGCCATCTAGAAACGTCGAACGAAAACAACAAACGTAATGCGGTTTGTACCGGAGATTAAATTACCGTAACAACCTCCATCTTCTATTGCACTTCTTTCTTTTTTATAATATCTTCTTCTCCAATCTTTACTATATTTTATCTTTTGCGCATCTATCTCTTTTCAGCATTTATACAGTATCTTATATTCTTATTTTCTTTCTTGCTTTCAATTTTTTTGCCTTATTGTTCATTTTGTGTCAGTATCCTTTTTTTCAGTTTAAGTTTTAATTCTATTATATTAGCTGGTGTCTTCTTTTTCAATTCTACTGTTCACTTCCAATACTTTTCTTGTATTTTTCAAGTTTCTTCCCCTTTCTCTATCCGTACATCTCCGCTCCCATACATGTTTAATTTAGAAAATTAAACAGATCATAATTATATGTAATTTCAAAATATAATTTAGTTGACTACAAAAGAAGGTAAACATAGTGACCCACATTAACCAATATAGATACAATTACAAACTACCGTGGTAAGGAATAAAACTGGAACAGTAACAAGACAACATTGCAAACTTGTAATACTAACAATTCCAGCAATTGTCAAACACCTTAAGTAAATAGATTAATATAAATTTTAAAGTAAAAAATAATTGTTTTATAAGCACTGTATAAATTATTATTAATTTAATCTATAAATAATGTAACAAGACTGATTAAAACTAGTACTGCATTCATAGTGTTTTACTCAAACTCTCCAGTCGCGTAGACAATAGATCAACACTTTCTTTTCTCTAAGTTTTTCTAAATATTTTTTCTTCTATACTCCATAACTCCCTTATTATTTTATTTATTTTCTGCTATAACTTCTTAATTTGTATTTTAAGTTTATTGTCGTACATTACGGCATATACTAGGTAATAACTAAAGAGTTTTCATTTTCACCTTTAAAATGTCCACTATACAGAAATGAGTAGACATATTTCTAATTCGTATCAAAACAAATAATAAATAAAAAGTAATTAATTAGTACAACAAGTTTTATCAAGTCATTATTAATTTTGATAATGTTTAACTACTTAATGAGGTAACGTAAATACCTTCAGGATTCTCTTTCGGTGTAGAGAAGGTCGTCGGCTTTGAGGTCGTAAGCAACGGTAATGGTAATGTATTTCGGAAGAGGATGGTGCACGTAAAATCTAGCAAGGTTTAGAGATACTTTCTTTCTTTGTAAAAGTAAAAAATACAAGCCAAATGAAAGCACAAATAAATAATTAGTAACAGGTTTTGCCACTGGAAAATTCTGTTCCCTCACTCATATCATAAATAACTATTTAGTAAACTCACGAAACTGGTATGTCGCATCGATAAAGTTCTTTTCGATGAAATCCTACACTGCTAGGTAACTACATTTATAGTACGAGAGTCTTTACAAAACCGCATCACCCGAAAACGGGGCCGAATACTTGAATTCGACAAAAACTGGATATTTCGGTACATCTTTAGTTCGCAATTGCAAAACGGGTAAAAGTCCCTTATCCAAAAACTTTAACACACGAAATTTTTTTTATTTATTCAACTTTCGTTACATATTGAAGTCAGTAATGCAAAAGCCTATTGCAAACTGATTATCTTTACGTCAAACTGCTCCATTCCCAGACGACGTAATGGCGAAACAAAACTGTAAAAAATCTAGTAAAAATTCTTATCTTAATAGCATTCAGCTGCAAATTAAATTATTGAGTAGTCACATACAGAAAAACTAAGAACATTTTCTTTAGACAAATAATTCAAAAGAAATTTATGGCTGGTTGCACCAACACAACATAAAAATAAATTGTAAAAACGATAGCAACGATTGTTTTTAAAAACGGCTTAAGTCTAAGAAATCACCTCGAACACTTGCGATATACAAACAAAAATTTTATTAGATGTACGTACTGTAGCCTGACTATTAACAATAATATATCGGGCGCCAAATATATAACAAATATTAAAAATAACAATGTAGGTACTATATATTTTACATTTATTGTAGTCTTACAACAATTCGTACAAAACATTGACATGTATGAATAGTATAAACTAAAGTACTTGGCTTTATCAGACACTTTATTGTTTATGTAAAGCTGTCGCTTAGATAGCGCTATTGCATTTAAACGCACACAATTTCGTTACAATTAACTGTTGGCATTTTATCTTAGTTTATATACTTTAATTACGAAACAAAAAACAAATAAACAACTTGAATCAACTTTTTCTATGCATAGAGAGATTGCATGTTTAAGTGACAGTTTAATATAAATATTTTATTAAAACTTGTGCATTCGATTTTGGTAATAAAATATGTACAAAAATATGATGCAATAAGAATCAAATAAATTATTGTTTCATTAAAAAAACAAACAAAAACTACTAATTCTTAATACAAATTGAAACTAAGGTTTAAAAAAACAATAAAAATAATTAAAAAAATATTTTTTTTATTTGATCAGATCTGTCTTTCACAATTTTATGAACTGATTTGTTTACAATCATCTTTTATTTTTGGTCCATTTCTGGATATAAGCCTCTCTCATTCTTTGCCATTTGTCTCTTTTTTGCGCCTGTCGGATTCATATCAATCCTGCAGATCTTTTTATATCGTCTGTCCATCGCATTAGTAGACGTCCCCTAAATCTCTTCTCTAAATAGGGCCTCTATTTTAGTATTGTATTAGTCCACCTTTCATCCATATATCTGACCACATTGCCGGCGTAGTTCCACTTTAATTCAGCCACTGCCTCGGCAACGTCTTTTATTTTTGTTATGTCTCTTATCCAAGTGTTTGTTCTGTGATCTTTTAGTGTTATGCCTAACATTTGGCGCTCTATTGCTCTTTGTGTCACTCTAAATTTGTTCATCGAGTGCTTTGTGAGAGTCCACGTCTGAGCTCCGTATGTCAGAACGGGTAGGACACATTGGTCAAATACTCTAGAACGTAGATGCATCGGTATATTTTTATTTATTAGCGTTTTACTTAATTTTCTAAATGGCAGCCCAAGCCAGTCTTCTTCTTCTTTTATAAATTTCTATTTCTTGATTTTCTCTTCCAAGTTTTATTATATGTCCTAAATAAACATAATTCTCCACTTCTTCCAGTTCTTGGTTTTTAATTTTTATTTTCTGTTTTAGGAAATTACTACACATAACTTTTGTTTTGTTAAATTCATGTTTAGACCGATTTCATTTGATGCTTTGTCTAACTCTGTTAAGATATTCTGGAGTTGTTCAGGGACGGTGTCATCGGCGATCTAAGGACGTTGATCTATTATGCGAATCTCTAGTAGGTTGTTAAGTTTCAATTTTCCATTTGTATTCGTATTTTTAAATTTCAATGGTTGCTTCACAACAAAGTCATTCAACAAGACGAAAACGCAAATAAACTACCAAACGCGAATCGTTAACTCAATCAAAGTTACGTTTTACAAAACGTTAATAAATAACCAAACGCGATTTAAGTGTAAGTGAAATTAGTTACATTCCACAAAAAAAATTATGCAATCAACAATATAACGAAATTCATACCTCCTCTGATACGAGTTTCAATTTAATAAGATTTTCCTTTCAACAGTACTAATTAGAATTTTATCATCTCTTGACTCCAGATTTGAATTCTTCCAATACAGCAATAAGCGATTTGTAGCGATAATGGCAATTTTCATGTATGCTCGGGTTGCGACTTTCAGTTTAGACAAGTTTATCCAATACGACAATTTATTAATACAACGAATTCCTTACGCGATTTTTGTTCACTACGAAGGGTCATGAGCTATATCAATGTACGACGAACCATATGTATGTTATCGATCCATTACAATTTTTAATAACTAAATCTTAAAACATATTAACAATTGAACAAAATTACAATAAATCCTGCAAAATTTACAAATGTCTTAACTTTCTATCTATATTAAATAGTTTAAGAGTTTGAAAAAAAAGTCGTGTTAACTTTTACGACATGAACAATGAATGAACGATCAGTGCAGTGCGCTAAAACTTCGATATCGCAAAATACAAAATTTCCATAGGCGTAACAATACAATAATTTTTAAAATATGTGTTAGAGTGACAATAGCAAATTAACATAGGCGTTACTGTAAGTTAACACAACCATTTATTATGAGGAGGGTACTTTTTAGGTTGAGACACTTTAAATTCAATGAAAATCCACCAAACTCTTTTGAAAATCTAAATGACCTGTGGTAATATTCTCAATCATACAAACAGCAAAACGGCAACGTGTGCTTATATGACTCGTTACGTCACATGCCTCAAATTTTTTTTTTTTGGTCAACCGGTCAACTTCGTCCAGTCTGATACAGAATAAAAATGTGTGGATTTTAAAAGTAAAAACCGTTAATTTCACAAACAAAGACGACTAGATATACGTCGGTGTGACAAATTTTTACCATAAAATCAGATTGTATGTAACTCGTACATAATCTTGTCTTTTTTGGTATCACCACAGTTATGGCCTTGCTTTTTTGTCGCTCGTCTATAATTTTGTAAATTGTTCATAAAAACGGAGGTTTGGACATATTACATAAATAGCAGGAAATTGATTTTTTTTATTTCACTTGAATTGATTATTAATACTATTTGGGCGGTATGCCTCAAGTTTTTATAGAATTCAATAGACCCATTGTGGGTATTACAAGAATATTAATGCAAATTTTTAATGAAATAGGTTACTGATCCCGGATTATGATAAGTATTTTATGAAAACTTTAAAAATATGATAATAACAGGAATATTTTGTTCAATTTAAGTTTCTGCAAAACTCTGCTTCTTCTAGAAATAATTTGTTTTCTTAGATCTAAATTAAAAATAAACCTAGGAAACAATTACTAACATTGAGAAAAATATAGATAATTTGTTTTCCTTATCCTGATTGATCTTAAATCAAATTTGTATATGACTATCCTTTTCTATGATTGAATATAACGTATACACTATCAGATAACATATTATTCCAAGATTGTCGTTTTGTATGTTGTCTCTTATCAACTCAAGTAACTACAAGGATAACATCAACAAATATCATTTTGTTTGGTGCCAACTAACGTAAATGTCAAATGTAAGGCATGTCATAAATTGTGTTATAATTGTATATAATGTTGTTTGCAAATAAAAAACCAAAGTTCAATTTACGTATCGTAGATGTACGCAAGTAAAAACTTATTTTTTTTTTCAATAAAACTTCAAGACCAATAAACTGTCTCAAAGAAAGGAAGTAAGTTTTTTTAATAGTTTTCTATATAATGATGTAAAGGTAAAAGTATTAGATGCTAAAGTATAGCTTTAAGTAAATATCACCTTGTCTAAACATTCAACTGCACCATAGCCTACACTCTATACCCAACATGCGGCAACACATTTTAAGTCGTAAAATTTGTGAGTAATGTTATTTATTTGATTTATTAATAAAGACCAAATTTTTAGTAATTCTACTAACTGTTATGCTTTAAGAAAACATTGGAATTCGAAAATATGAAACTATGATTTCAATCATCGGTGTTTACACTTTAGGCGTTGAAGTAATTTAATTACCGTTGAGTGGATTCTTATATTGCAATTTAAAATTATTGGTGAATTTAATGTAAATAAATTATAGTACTTTTATAAATTTATTTAAAGTATCCTTTTAAAAACACTAAATACTTTACAACTTACTGTTTATGTCTTATTACGCTAGTGGTTTGTGTTTTCAATAGTATTCCTTTTTACCTAAGTTTACATTATGGAGTTTAAGCAATAATTGATTCAAATTACAAGATGTACAATTAGATTCATTCACATTTACGCATGATTGTTTTGAAAATTATATGCTGTTACAAAACATTATGTTTAGATTCTTTTCTATTCATAATTGGTAATTTAAGACAATATTAAGATCTTGAAGAAAAATATTTATTTGGGTTAAGAATTCATTTAATAATCAGAAATTAAATGTTCTTCTGTTTCTGTTATTGTTTGAATTTGCGTACGTAACCTCAATTATGACCTTAATCATCAAATAAGTAAATAAAGAAAGGTTGGTAACGATGTTCATGTTTATACATCGGGATAAGCAAAACGAATATATTTTTAATATTAAAATATGATAGAATTAATTTAAACAATAAGGATAGAACAAATAACAAATATTAAAGAAATTTTATCCACAAATTTGCAACAATTGTATTATAAGCTTTACCGTGTGTTGGATACACGGATTTTAATAAAGAATACTTACTTTAATCTAAAATACCAATAACATTCTGCAATACGTTCTACAAGAAGCAATTTTCTTAGAAAACCAATATTAGGTACACATGTAGGTTGAAAATTTAAATTTTTGTTACGTTATCATTAAATTATTTAAATAAAACTTAAAGATTACATCCGTTTTCTGCCCGCACTTTGGTTTCCTACAATTTTCATTAGTCTAAAATATGTCAAGACTAACTTATTTAGCATCAGATTACTTTTGGTTAATTTATTAAATGCTATTAACTTCGAGATTTTTTTTTTAATAATTAATGTAACGTGATGTATTAAATTTATTAAATATTTAGATCAATATATAAAATTTGTTTGTATTTTTACGGTATGGGAGAAAATAGATTAGTCATGTGCATTCTATTGCATTTCCGTAAAATTGCAAGTTAATTTAACTCAGGGTACAAATATGGATCGAACAGAGTATAGACGAATAATTATTAGTTATGTTGTGTCGAAACTATATTTGGTTGAAATAAATTGAGTTAATTTAAAATTTAAAATATTAATTTTTGTTATAATCTAATTTGATAGGAAATAAAGCTTTAGGGAAACAAATGTTAATCCAAAACTCAATTTGCGTGCAAATCGTCTACATCTAATTTTGCAGATTACACGTTATACAAGAAAGTAAATTATTTTTAATACTTGCCAAAACTGTAATTTGTAATAGAGATATAAAATCCTTATAAAGCTTATTTGATATCTCGTTTCTAATGAAACCTGCAATCCTTTTCTAATCATGTATAATCGGTTCTCATGTGGCAAGATGTTTCATTATAGTTAATTAGTAAGCTGTTTTCGTGCTAACAAAAAAAACCTATCTGATGGTTAATCTCGAGGGAAAACACAAAATTAGTCTAAATACAAACGTAACTGCGTAGATAAACGTTTTCATCGAGTGATGTAGCCGGGCAATAAAAATATGTAACTTTACTGTAATTTTTTACATAAAGGATTATTTATATTTTTGTTATTAAAGTAAGTAGTTAGTGTAATAATGAATGCAGATAACAAAACTAACGCAATAAATTCAATATGAATTTAAATATAACTAGTGACGAAAAGGATGCGTCAAACGAAAAGTTTTACTAGTTACGAACAGTGGACTTTAATTATGAAAAAGATAATATGTCTAAATGTAAAAAAAAATGTAAAAATTTTGATGTTCACGCCCGGAGTCATTATTAAAACAATGAAAAACCTCTTCCGGGATTGGACCATGTCGAAAAAGTAACCGTAATTGCCAACGTAACGTTTTTTTTCTATATATACGGAAGTATTTCTCTAATTACTTAAGCTTCTTTTACTCTAGAAACTGGCTTGGTCGACAAGTTGATTACCTGACTTTTAGTTGTCAACCTTGAACTCTCTTTTGTTTGTTTTAAGTTTCTTGCGCTATGAAAGCCCCTTACAATAGGTGGCGAAAGTTTGGCAACTACGGTTACCTTTTCGACACGGTTCAATCCCGGAAAACGTTTTTGTTTCATGAAAAAAAATTGTGTCGAAATGTTAAATAAATGTATTTTCCCGTAACAACAATTATAGTAAAAATTTAATAACAAAATAAATCTTCAATTTATGCAGCGTCATTCCCAAAGTCCGCACCAAATGGGAGACTCCTTTATTGTAGGTTTTTCGATAAAAAGTTATTCTTTATAAAAGTTTGTGCATCTTTTAAAGCTAAAAATGCACTAACACAATGTGGCGAAAAACGCGTAATATACGAGGTGCATTTAAAAATTTGATTTTGAGTCAAAAGTAAAGTGCCCTTATTTTAGTAAATATTTAAAAAAATTATTTGAAAAAGTTATTCTTCATTTTAAAAAACATCAAGATTTGAAGTCATGGTCATCTAGAAGAACTTTCAATTTTTTCTAATTTTTTTAAAATGGTAGCTATAAGAAAAAAGATTTGCTTTAAATGATAATTAAACAAGATCTTGTATACAACAGTTTATTAAAAGAGCTTGTAATTACAAATCAAAAGAACTTTGCATCAAAAATTTTGAAGATTTTTCTAATGAATAAAAAATTGCCCATAATTAGCACATTAAATGGGCAATTTGTAAATTACAAGTTTTTTTTAATAAATTGTTATACACAAGATATTGTTTAATTATTATTTAAAGCAAATCTCTTTTTATAGCCACCATTTTAAATAAATTGGAAAAATTTATTGAAATAAAGGCACTTGAGTCAAAATCAAATTTTTGAATGCACCTCGTATATTACGCGTCTTTGGCCACATTTTATTAGTGCATTTTTAGTTTTAGGGGATGCACAAACTTTTATAACTTTTTATCGAAAAACCCATAATAAATAAGTTTCCCATTTGTATTTATTTTCAAACTATATTAGGTATTATTTTAAATTTATGTTAAAATTTGTTGTTAATTTAAAAAATTGCTAATCTATATTATTGTTTGTGTTTTTTAATAAAGAGTAGTTTCAATTTTTCGTTTATCTTTTTTCCGCTTTATTGTTTATCTTCGTGTTTGAGTTTCCAGAATTCATGTTTAGTTTTGTAGAAAATAAAATTGAAAACTTAATTTGTATTTAGGGAGTGAGGAACTTTTTTAGAAAACTGATAAAATAAACTTTTTACTTCAACACAAAAGTCACACGTAATACTTGTAGAAACTCACAATTAATTATTTTTCTAGTTTTAATATTGGAAAACCTAAGTGAGAGAGATGGATGTATATGCAGTAAATTTTAATTTAATTTGCTTCTTTACTTTATACATCAAAATTTTAATAAACATTTTCTAACAATTTTAGTTTTAATTTAATTTGGTTTTATTTAAATTTTAATTAGTAATGACTTTACTTCATCTAAAATTTATTATGTCGGTATTGAATTATTTTTTTGTCGAGTTTTAACGTTAAAATTGATTAATTTTACGGTATGCAATAAATGAGCGACATCCTTGTACAAACAGTGTTAAAAATAACAATTTTTCCATTTTTGAATTTTAATAAGTCTGACAGTTTCGATTTTCTTTCTACTTCACAACAGACATATATCTAATGTTATGTACCCGCAAATCCAAAAACTCTCTATATTCTAGAAATATATTTAACTAGATGAAATCCCTGAACCAAGATATTTGAAAAAAGGCCCCTTTGGTAGACCCCCATTCGCCTTTAAGCGCTATTCTAAGTCCAAACATACACTCGGCTTTGACCTAGCACCTACATTGGCCTAGTCAATAGAAGGACAAAAAAACAAACAAATTTTGAATCATAGTATATAGATGATGTTATTTCATGCCGTGACTCAGAAACCACTCATCTTAACAACTCGCAGTAAAAATTGTACGATAAAAGCACCAGGTAGTGTAATTGCCATCTTGAATTTTAGAACACGCTTTCTAAAAAATTCTTAACTAACGATAGTTAGTTACCTACAGTGAATGCTGTTTTAAAGCTGAGACAAATTTAAATGATTTTTTTAATGCTTTATTTTTAAAAAGAAAAGTGGTGGGGTGTGTTTTAACATTTTTAGAAATAAATGTGGACAATTCCAAAAAAGCTTGCTCAATGTATTTTAATAAACTTGGTGTTGTTAAAAAGGGCTTTTCCTAGGCTCTCTATCGTACTATGAGTTTCTATCTCTACAGCTTTATTGCTCCTTTGTCGGACATTAATAACAACTTATAAAGTAGAAATGCTTTTTGAATCAATTAGCTTATTTAGTTATTACTGTAATATTAGCTTTCGGAATCATACTTACCAGCGTCCAAGTGACTTCTTCGACAAATATGAAAATTAGTGTAAAATGATTTCTAGTACAGGTTCCAGTCCCCAACAACTTTTTAGTGTTTAGAGTGTTATGAGCATGGAACATTAGCCTATTAAACGTTATCTAGTGCTAATGATGATAAAGAGTCCCATCCGTAAAAATGACCATATTTCTGAAATTTCAAAACTACTTAGAAAAGCAGCCTGTAGAAAACATAAAATAACGAGATTATGAGTTCAATTTTATCGAAAAATAATGTGCCTAATAAAAATTTAGAAAATAAAAAAAATATAACCTAAAAATTGGAAATGTTGAAAAAAATGCGAATAAGTCAACAATTAGAAATTTACCGACATACAAGTCCTATATCAAAAGAATCAGCGCAATTTACTGAGTCGTTTAAGACTAACTGTAAATCATTTAATAATCATTTGCAAAAAGATAGTTCCACTTTGAAACGCTAAAGCCGCGGAAAATAGTCGCGAATTTCAAAATTTTGAAAAGATCTAAGTGTGTTCTGATAACAGATTATAAATAAAACTTACGAAAAACCGTTAAAAAACGTCGTATAATTGAAGTGGTAGAGACCACGTCGCTTTGCGTTAAAAAAATTAACAAAAATTTAATCTTTGTATAACACATTGGTAGCAAATGAATAAAAAATCAGGTTACAACAATAAGATGTAAACATTGAATGTAATAGTAAAAAACGACCAACTTCTTATTAAATACGACGAATATAACAATAATACAAAGCTGAAATTATAAAAATTAAAAAAGAGAAAGAAATAAAAGCACTTGTCATATTCCAATAGTAATCATTATTTTTATTTTAATTTTATTTTTTTTTTTAGAAAATGTTTACTAGTTTAACGAATCTAATCAAGAAGCTGTTCGTTAGTTACTTTTATTCACTAAATATTAGATGAGATTGCGGATAAGAACAAACACGTGTTTAATATTTGACATTTTCGGTGCGCAAACGCGTTAAATAAAATTTGAAGGCCGTGTTAAAGTCGAGTTCACGCGATAAAGATTTAGTTAACTTACATTTATAAGGTCGTAGCATACCTATTATTGGTTGTGTTGTTGAGATTACATTTAATATATTCTACAATTTTGCTGTTAATAAAAACAGAAAAACCATTTTTTAATTTCTTAGTCGGTAGCGTTAGAAAACCGTTTTCTTATCGCCACTAAAAAATGTTTAATTAAAGTAAAATGTGTGTCTTGCTACATCTCGTGTAAACATTGACACGTATGAATAGTATAAACTAAGAAAATTGCCAACAGTTAACTGTAACGGCATGTGTGTGTTAAAGTGCAAAACACTATCTAAGCGATAGCTTTAATGCTTGTAACACACGTTGCCGATTATGTTTAATTAAGTTTTTACATGAATAAATTAAATTTTAAAAAATCTTATAATAAAATATATATATTTTTTATTATTTTCTAATAAAAAAAAAAAAAAAAAAAAAAAAAAAAAAAAATAAAATAGGTCTGTAAAATGAAAGAAATAAAAACGTATAACTAAAGTTTACCTAACAAATCCTAAATGCTTCATTTTAATTAAATTCACTTATAATGCAAAAATTTGACAATTACCTATTACATAAAAATTGGAAACAAAAACATATTTAAAATTTATTACTGTCTTTGTACCTGTCTTGCATTTTTACTTTATTAATGTTTGTCCTGCTCTTGCACTTTTACTTAACCTTATTCGATTTCTTTCGAACAAACAAAAAAATCCACGTTTACAACTAAAACTAATCAAAACGTGAAATCACTCATATCACTACTTGGCACGAAAGAGTGCGTTTAAGTTAACACGAAATTAACTTAAATATTATAAGCTGTTTACAATATTATTAAAAAATTTCTCCCCCCCAACAACTTCTAAAAAAAACAAAACCCTAAAATTTAAAAAAATAAATTACAAAAAAAATTTTAGAAGCAATTTTATTTGATAAATTATACCGATATGCGTTTATGATTATTCATAAAAATAAAAAATATAACGATCGTTATTAATCTTTACTGTCACGTGAATAATAATACCTACGACCGCTTTTGTATGTAGAAAAATTATTATTTTTGTTTATTACACTAATGCAGTCTAATGATGTAAAACCCAAAAGAACTTTTCTTTTAAATAGTATCGCATTCAAATATGCTTTGAAATGTTAAAAATAGAACATATACATACTGAAAATCAAAATAATTAACAATTACTTCCTTTTTTTTTTTTTAAAAATTACTTTAATTTAAAATTTTAAATAATTTAAATTTTGTATGTAGTGATGGACATGCATGTTTGTTTTATTTTTTTTAAAATTTAATTTTTTTTAAAAATTAATTTAATTTTTTTTAATTTTTTTTTTTTTGTTTATGACAAAATTTCAAAACAAGTCACGAGTATCAGAGGTGACAACTAATCCATTTTTTTTTTTTTTAATTTTAATTTATTAAACTAATTTAAACCCATTTTTTATAATAAATTAAATCATAACCCACTCCAAAAATAAAGTTAATAAAATTTGGCCTTAACAAAAAGAAAGTTGTGATCGTCAAATAAATAAAATGGAAAAGGATCCTACGTTGTGATTATTTTTAATTTATCTACAAGATTTGGATAGATTCGGATTGAATGAGAACTGATTCACTTTGGATAATGTATTATAAACCAATAAATTAAAATAAAACTCACATGCAAACCACAATAACATTTAATATTTAATTCCTGCATAGGCTGCTTACAAAAAGGAAAACCTGAAAAGTACATTGGACATACACAAATAACACACAAATCGCAAGGTAGGCATAACACATAATATATAAATGTCAATAATCAAAATATTAACCAAATCAAATAAAACACTGCAACAAGATATGTTCATCATATTTCAATTCTTATGAGATAAATAATCATCAAATAGCCTCATAACTTCGTTTGTAGCATGTTAGTAAAAACACAGAGAAAAACAAAAAAACAATACATTGCATATACATAATAAATATCATATCAAATAAAATCAAGATCATAAATCAATAACCTCTGCTTTGATATTCTTTGTATCAGCAGGTAAATAATAAGTTCAATGACAATAAATGTCATAGTAAAAGTTTCATGTTAAATTGAGATGAGAGATGAAGCTACTCACTTGCATCAAACCAGCTAGGACATTAAGTCTACTAACAGCTCTTGCCAGGCGGCTTGAACCTCTCTCTTTATGGCATTAAGTCGGGGAGAGAGATAAGCTACTCCACTTGCAACAAAACCAGCTAGGACATAGTCAACCAACGGTTGTTGCCAGGCGGCTTGAACCGCTTCCCTTTCTGACGAACACTCCCCAACGTTTGTTAAATCAAAATATCAAATAATTCCACGGTGGAGGTGTACAAGCTACTCCACTTGCAACAAACCAGGTAGGACAATTAAGTCAACCAACGGTCGTTACCAGGCGGCTTAAAATACACCCATCCGATTCGAACTAAATCAATATATCAAAAAACAACATCGATAAGAGCCTTCATTCAAAAACGTTTCCCCAACTTGTAAAAGTTAAGTACAAACGAATTCAGGAGTAAGGTATCGTTCACATCCAGTTAAACTAAATCAATGCAGACACAAAAAAATAAGAATCAACGCACGAATACACGAAGCTTTCCGCTTACATTTACTAGGTTAGCTTAAGAAGTTCTCATTGAACATTACTTTACAATCACTCATGGTAAAACTGCATACAAACATAATAAACTGTCTAGTAACTTCTTAAGTTGAAGTTGACACAACAATTTCGTATACACGTTAATTTTCCGTATACGCAAGTGTTAGCGGAATGGTGCTAAACATTTGGCAATTCTTAATTTTACGTACGTTAATTCAATTCAAATAGATGTAAACGACCCTTAAAACAAACGATTTAAAACAAATAATAATTTAGTAGCGTTCCACATCTTGTTGCATTGTTAGAAAAAATCCCCTTTCATATGTTCTAAAAATAGACTGAAAACGCCCAAATTTATGCCTCCGCGACAGTGGTTATTTTACAATCTGAACTAAACATTGTTAACTTATATTTTATCTATTGTTTTCCATAGCAATATATATGAACTTAATATAATTAAACTTTAATAAAAAAAACATTTGATAAATTGGTGACGAACTGCTTCATGAGGGCGTTTTTACAAAAGAAAATACGCGCGAGACGATTCTCTACGCAATAAATTTTCAGACAAAGAAACTACATTAATGCGGTTCCTAATTAGTTAATTTTTTTATTATTGTGGTTTAAACAATCGTAAAATTGGTTAAACTAAAACGTGCAAAAGGGGCAAACTTAAATCTGGTTCAAAATAAAGCATCCCCAAAATTAATCTAAACATACATTGTACATACCTCTAGTAACACGTTACAAGGTTCACACACAAGTGTCCCTGCATCGCCCTTATTTCATTAATTCAAACAAAAAAATTTAAGGCGGAGAATTCTTTCCGATATATTTCGAGAGCAAAAGCGTACAAAAAAACTAGCGGTTTAATGTGTCGTCTACCTTTTAGGGTAATTATACATAATTTTTTTTTTATTATTTAATTTTTAAGTCTGGAACTCTACATTCGCCCTTTTGAAGAAAGTACCAGAAGATAGAATGGATAATGATGATGATGAAACTTTCTTCAGAACACTAAACTCTATGGTACAATTTTAGGTTAGTTTTATGTTATAATTTCCCTTGATAGTATCGGAATTGGGAATAGTCAATTGATAAACATTTGGGTAGGGTATTTTAGTAATTACATAAGGTCCTGAATATAAAAGGCTAAATTTAGCAATCTGCTTATTCTGCGGCTGATGAAACTGGACATTCACGTAACAAACAAAATCATTGATTTTCAAAACGTCATGGTTTTTGAATTTCTTCTACGCGTATCAGCATTCTTTTGTAAATTGACCCGAACTTTTTCTCGGATATGTACCACATCCTCAACGGGGTTGTTGAAAACATATAACTTTGAAAACAAATTATTTAAAGCATCTTTATCGTTTTTTCCAAACACAATTTGGGATGGCGAATACCCTGTACTCAAATGTGGGGTATTATTAAATAAAGATTCTATTTTTGGTAAAATATGAGCCCAACCCGAATGTGAGTTGTGACAGTAAGTCCTAAACAAACGTCCCAATTTTTTCATGACCCTCTCAGAAGGATTTGAAGCGGGATGACGAATAGATGAAAGAGTAACACGAATGTCATTGTCAGCAAAATTTTCCTCCAGGATTCAGATGTAAATTGTGTGCCATGATCTGACAAAAATAGTTTTTACAGGGAGCATATCTCCTCAAATATGGATACAATATTATTTTTTACAAATTTACAATAAAGGAATCAATTACAACAAAAATATAAGAAACTTTTCCCCGACCCTCAGGCAACGGTCCATAATAATCAACAGTAACTAATTCACCTAGTTCAGAAACAACTACTGGGTGACATTCACCTTCTAAGTTCCTGTTGGGGTACTTACATTTTGACATAAGTCACAAGTAATAATAGCTTGACGAATAGCCCTATACATATACGACGAACAAAAAGATTTTTTTTAAAATAGGATACAATTTTGCAATACCAAAATGCCCATACTGAAAATGATAAGCCTGAATTAAAACGGAAACAAAACAAGTAGGAATAGTTAAACGAAAATCTTCGTCTAATTTGCGCACGATAATACACCAAATTATTAAAAAGATTACAATACTCGATCATTCTTAACTGTTTTTGATTTAAAACAGTGGGGACATCTATCAGGTAATCGTATAAAGGTCCTATAAAAACATCGTCACGTTGTAAATTTGGTAAATTCTTAATGGAGGTATTTAATTTCCTCTAAATTGTCAATTTGAAACAAACTCGTTACTAAAACGGCAGCATTAACCGCGACAATGGGGTTATTAACACAAGGTTTCAATAACTCACATTCTGGGATATTCCTTGAAAGAGTATCAGCTACAATATTTTCCTTGCCCCTTACATGTTCAATATCATATTGGAATTCATCTAAGTAGAGAGCCCATCGAGTTAAACGGTCCGAAAGAAGTTTACATTGTTTCAAGAATTTTAAAGCAAAATGATCGGTCCGAATGATAATTTTACGACCCAAAAGAAACTGTCGAAATTTTTTAACCCAAAAATTATTGCCAACAATTCTTTTTCAGTCACAGTATACAAAAGTTCCGCCCTCTCAAAATTCGATTTGCAAAAGACAATACTAGGTGTTCGTCTCTGTCGTCAATCTGGTAAAGTTCGGCGCCTATGGCAATTCCAGAACTGTCAGTTTGAAGATAAAAGATTTTAGTAAAATCGGGAAATCTTAACATGACACTTGAAAGAAATAGGCATTTAATTCTCTCAAAAGCTTCTTGGTGTTCACTCGTCCATGACCAACTAACATTTTTCCTAAGCAAGTAGTGAGTGGAACAAGGTCTTGACTAAACTTCATGTAAAATCGCCTATAATAACTACAAAGTCCAATGAAACCTCTAAGTTGTTTGGGTGTTTTAGGAGTTGGAAATTCCCTAATAGCCATAGTTTTATCTGGGTCCTGACTTACGCCCTTGTTTGTTAAAATGTGTCCTAGAAATTTAACTTCCTGTTGACAAAAATAAGTCTTATCTAAATTCACAGTCATCGATGCATCTTTTAGTTTTTCAAAAACAATTTTGAGGTGAATTAAATGTTGCTCAAAAGAAGGAGATACAACTAATAAATCATCAATATATCGAAGCACGAAATCTCTACATTCCGGTCCTAGTATTAAATCCATGGCACGTGTAAAAGATCCGACAGCAGTTTTAAACCAAATGGAAGTACTTGGTAAGTGTATGAAGTTCCATTATATAGAAAAGCAGTATAACATGTAGAATTTGGTAACAATGGATTTGCCAGTAAGAATTTCGTAAATCAATACTCGTTATAAATTCAACATTTCCGCATAAACTGAAAATTTCCTCGACTCGTATTGGAGCTTCGTGATCCGAGAACATCCGCGAATTTAAAGTTCGAGCGTCTAAACAAATACGTAACTTTCCGTTTTTCTTCCTAGCTACTGTTATAGGACTAGCAAAAGCAGAAGCTTCCTTTTAATTACACCTAACGCGAGCATTTCCTCTAAACATTTCTCTACTTCCTCTCGATAACTAAAAGGTATTGGGTATGGTCTTCTGACAAACGGTGTGACATCTTGCATTTTTATTTCATGAAAATATTTATGGGTTCGCCCCGGATAAGCATTGAAAATAGGTTGAAACTCTTTTAATAGTGAATTAAGTTGCTGTCGTTGAGAATCAGACAAAGTAGTTATAGAAGAACATTTTTGTAACAAATTATCATCAGTTTCTATGTGTTCAGAAAGATTGAAAAGGTGTTTTCCATAACACCACGCCCTTCAACTTCAGATAATGTACAAGCAGGTTTGGTATTCTCCAATAAATTTTCTTCAATTTGAACAAAAGGTACTTCGTAATATTTTCATGGGCACACAAGCTTAATGACAAATTAACTAAATTAATAGAAGCCTTAACGCTACAAAGCCAATCCATACCAAGAATAACAGGTCTAATTAAATTAGTAACAGATAAAAACGTAAAGTTAAATTCTGAATTTACATTGAGAATACTAAACGTTAAATACACCTGATTCTAACTCGAACGCTACGAGTCCCTATGGCGCCTTGTAAATAAGTAGACGATACAGGTAAAATAGGCAACTGACATTTGATTTTATTTGGTTCACATAATCGGTATTTATACAAGATAATTCGCAACCCGAATCGACCAAAGCGATCAAGGAAAGATCAAAACACTTGATTTCTATATGCGGCAACCGAAATAGTTTAGAATCATTTTGACTTAAATTTGCACTAGTTATTTCTAACTTTCGGTTTTCTAAAGATAGGTTTGATAAAAACATTGGTGATCCACTAATTGTAAAACGGTTGAAATGGTTCGCTTCGAATAAAGTGTTGACACAGTTATATGACGCGCCCTTAAATCTATCGACTACTAATTGTCTATTACAATATATATAAGGTTGTATTGGGTTTATACTAGGTAAATCATGCCCCATACTACCCCCATTTTATGTCGTTCGATTTGTTATTAGTTAAATTAAAATTATTTAATTGGGGGAAATTTAAAGTGGTTTTAGGAAGAAGTTCCCCTCTTACATCTTCCCCTGACGGTTTCCCTGACGGTTTCCCTGACGTGAATAAGTTTTGCGATAAAACGTCGGTGGGGTCTGATACATCGGGCAAACGAAAGCCTGTAATATTACGAAAAGAAATTGGCGCGGTCAAAGGTTGTCTAGCATAATTTTCAAAAGTAATCCCAGATTGTTTTTCTGAAAAACTAATGATGTCTCTAACAGATTGTAAATTTGTTGCTCTCCATAGTGACTGAATTTGGGGTGGAAGTTGAGTCATAACTTCGCTCACGATTTCGCTATCGGAAAGACGAGGAGTAAATGTTCTGAAGATGCTAACTTGTAATACAAAATACGCGCCTAAAGAGTTATCTCTACTAGATCTATACCTATTCCTAAGAAGTTGTTGACGCGTCTGGCGTTGTTTATCGAGGGACCATGTGACAAAAAATCCGTTTTAAAATCATCAAAACATTTCCAATTTTCCCCATAGATAGCTAACCACCCTTTTAATTGTAAATCAAAACAAGTTTTAACGGAAGTTAATTTATGAGTAATGGGCACATTTAAAGACTCAAAATAGGCATCAAAATCGTTCAAAACAAGACAGGATTATAAACATCGGGTTTAAATTTAGGTCTTTCATGTGTACTTAAACTCTTACTCGCAAACGCCAACACAACTTGTTTCCAGGTTGCCTCATCTGTCGTTGTCGGGTTTGTCGTTGTAGTTCCTCCTGGACTCGAAGTTGCCAAAGTCGGATCCGCAGTGACTACCGGAACTGTGGGATCTACTCGTACTGGCTCAATGGTTGAATTTGTACCACGCTTGCTCCATTTGAAATAGTAGTGTTTGGTTGATCGTGTTAGTAGTAGATAAATACTTCCTGGTCAACTGTCCCAAAGTTTCGTTCAGTCGGTTTATTTGAAATTCCTGGTTTATTAGAAGTTGACGGATTTCTATTATTTCGTTATGGTCATCGGTCGGTCGGTTTTTGTTAAGAGAGTGCTAGAGTGCGACGGTTCGGTTCGCCCACCAGATCTTCTACCACTGCTACTTCCTCTCGTACATACCCCTCTTCTACTGCGTGCTTTCGCTTTTATTCCTTAGACCTACCCTTGGCATCATGAAACGGTTGATTAACTGGATATAATTGACAGTCAGTAATTCCTGAAATTTAAACAAACGCCAGTAAAAGTACAAAATAATGATAATACATTATCACACGTTCAATTACTCATTCCATCAAATCCTGGTCACGGCACCAAAAATGTAGTGATACATGCATGACAAAATTTCAAAACAAGTCACGAGTATCAGAGGTGACAACTAACCCATGTCGTAGTACATAAATTAGAAGTCAGTAACCCACTCCAAAAATAAAGTTAATAAAATTTGGCCTTAACAAAAGAAAGTTGTGATCGTCAAATAAATAAAATGGAAAAGGATCCTACGTTGTGATTATTTTTAATTTATCTACAAGATTTGGATAGATTCGGATTGAATGAGAACTGATTCACTTTGGATAATGTATTATAAACCAATAAATTAAAATAAAACTCACATGCAAACCACAATAACATTTAATATTTAATTCCTGCATAGGCTGCTTACAAAAAGGAAAACCTGAAAAGTACATTGGACATACACAAATAACACACAAATCGCAAAGGCATAACACATAAAATGTCAATAATCAAAATATTAACCAAATCAAATAAAACACTGCAACAAGATATGTTCATCATATTTCAATTCTTATGAGATAAATAATCATCAAATAGCCTCATAACTTCGTTTGTGCATGTTAGTAAAAACACAGAGAAAACAAAAAAAACAATACATTGCATATACATAATAAATATCATATCAAATGAAAATCAAGATCATAAATCAATAACCTCTGCTTTGTATTCTTTGTATCAGCAGGTAAATAATAAGTTCAATCACAATAAATGTCATAGTAAAAGTTTCATGTTAAATTGAGAGAGATAAGCTACTCACTTGCATCAAACCAGCTAGGACATTAAGTCTACTAACAGCTCTTGCCAGGCGGCATTGAACCCTCTCTTTTTGGCATTAAGTCGGGAGAGAGATAAGCTACTCCACTTGCATCAAACCAGCTAGGACATAGTCAACCAACGGTTGTTGCCAGGCGCTTGAACCGCTCCCTTTCTGACGAACACTCCCAACGTTTGTTAAATCAAAATATCAAATAATTCCACGGTGGAGGTGTACAAGCTACTCCACTTGCAACAAACCAGGTAGGACAATTAAGTCAACCAACGGTCGTTACCAGGCGGCTTAAAATACACCCATCCGATTCGAACTAAATCAATATATCAAAAAAACAACATCGATAAGAGCCTTCATTCAAAAACGTTCCCCAACTTGTAAAAGTTAAGTACAAACGAATTCAGGAGTAAGGTATCGTTCACATCCAGTTAAACTAAATCAATGCAGACACAAAAAAAAAATAAGAATCAACGCACGAATACACGAAGCTTTCCGCTTACATTTACTAAGTTAGCTTAAGAAGTTCTCATTGAACATTACTTTACAATCACTCATGGTAAAACTGCATACAAACATAATAAACTGTCTAGTAACTTCTTAAGTTGAAGTTGACACAACAATTTCGTATACACGTTAATTTTCCGTATACGCAAGTGTTAGCGGAATGGTGCTAAACATTTGGCAATTCTTAATTTTACGTACGTTAATTCAATTCAAATAGATGTAAACGACCCTTAAAACAAACGATTTAAAACAAATAATAATTTAGTAGCGTTCCACATCTTGTTGCATTGTTAGAAAAAATCCCCTTCATATGTTCTAAAAATGACTGAAAACGCCCAAATTTATGCCTCCGCGACAGTGGTTATTTTACAATCTGAACTAAACATTGTTAACTTATATTTTATCTATTGTTTCCCATAGCAACATATATGAACTTAATATAATTAAACTTTAATAAAAAAAACATTTGATAAATTGGTGACGAACGCTTCATGAGAGCGTTTTACAAAAAAGAAAATACGCGCGAGACGATTCTCTACGCAATAAATTTTCAGACAAAGAAACTACATTAGCGGTTCCTAATTAGTAAATTTTTCTATAATTGTGGTTTAAACAATCGTAAAAGTAATACTAAAAACGTGCAAAAGAGCAAACTTAAATCTGGTTCAAAATAAAGCATCCCCAAAATTAATCTAAACATACATTGTACATACCTCTAGTAACACGTTACAAGGTTCACACAAGTGTCCCTGCATCGCCCTTATTTCATTAATTCAAACAAAAATTTAAGGCGGAGAATTCTTTCCGATATATTTCGAGAGCAAAAGCGTACAAAAAAAACTAGCGGTTTAATGTGTCGTCTACCTTTTAGGGTAATTATACATAATTTTTTATTATTATTTAATTTTTAAGTCTGGAACTCTACAAGTAAAAATGCCTAATTAGTAGAGCAAAACTTAAAAATTGTTACTATTTACTAATCAAAAATAGATTTTTTTTCGGTTTTTGTACGAATAAATATTTTATTCAAAAATGTACAAGATACTTCTAAAATAATAAACAGCAGAAAACAGGTAATGTTATTATTTGACGCCCTTAAATTATCTATTAATTGTTTAAAGTAGAAAATTGGAAAACAGATGTATCAGGGTGGGTAGAAATAGAGCGATTGTCTTTAGAAGCGGAGCATATAGCGCCAGAAAACCTAAACATTTGTTATTAGCATATTTTTGTTACTAATATGTATTTAAGAAATTAATTTTTTAGTTAAAAAAATCAAAATTATTAAAACAAAATTTATAAAAAAACAAAAAGGCAAATAAAACAAAAAAAGTAATGTCAAAATACATTTAAGTACGATGACTCTTTGATTGTCTCTTGTATGTTTTATCAGTGACTGTTTATCCTAGACTTTCAACCACTTTAATTGGGGACCAATACCGATAGATGTCGTGTGCATGTTTACAGAATCTTTGTTATATATTTCAATAATTAAACACACCAATAAACGAATTGAAATGATTTTTTTAATAAATTTGAATGTTTATTAAATGCTTTATGGTTACGCCACTGTAAGTGGCGATTGACTCCTATTGCCAATAGTATATTGGTTTTACGACATTTATCGGTATTGGTCTCTAATTAAAGCGGTTGAAAGACTAGGATATATAGTCACTGTTTTTATGTAACATTTCTCGTTGAACGATCTAGCAGTATTTTCAAACATTTCAGGTTGTCATCGTTTTTGGTACCGCATTTCTATTGGTAAAATCCGTTTTGGTGGAAACGTTCACCATATTCATCGTTTATCTGACCACAATTTTGAGGGTGGGAACTTGAACTTTTAACATTTTACATTTCAATTTATAGTATAGCAACAACATGCTTTCGACGAAGTTTTCTGCTTTTTCGTTTCCTAAAAACTTTATTGCTACTAAGTCTTTTTTCTGGCCTTTAAAAAACTACATTAAAATAAGAATCACTAAATATTTTAAACACCTATTCTCACTAAAATTAGGAAATTTGGATCGATATTAATCGTTAAATTTGGATTACGTTATCTTATTAGGAGCCAAAAGCTCCTGGTAAACAAAGTGGGAATTAGCTTGATGAGATGATAGTTAACCAGACAAAACACATTATTATTCTTCATCAAGTTCTTCTTGAGGTAATAATGATACATTTGAATTGAATTCGAGAAATTTTTATAAGGCTGTGTACCCGATGAAAGGATAGAATTCTCCTTTTTTTTTGAAAAACCGCTTTTGAGAAGAATGATTGAATGACATGATTGGTTGGTTTTTGCCATAGGAATAGAAAAATGCATTAATTGTATTTTGCCTTTTCCGATTGGTAAAAAAATTCACAACATACGAATTACAACAGCCTTTTGGCTTGCCTAGATGCGTCATACATACTCTAAAGCAAGACGTATAAAATGTTTGTATTTTTGACACAATTTGTAGTTTTTGTAACATTTCCACAAATGAATCAAAAATTGTCCGGATTGGTAACACAACTTCTAGGCACTTAATCAAAAATTGTATACATTAACTAATCTGATAAAGCTTCTGATTTGACAGTTGGTGACAATATGTTAATGCATTTACAGAGATTACTTGATAATAACAAAAAAAAATCATGAAACAGCTTTTGTTTAATGATGGAATAACATTTTCTTACTTTAAAAGTGGAGCTAATTTCTTTTTCTCTTATACTTTCAATTCCTGTCTGACGTTTTTTTTTGTACTTATTCCTGAGAAACTCTGTATATTTCCAAGAAACGGTAGGAATTATTGTACCAAACTTGGTAATTAAAAGTCAAACGTGATAATTGATTTTAATTAATAGTACATTATGTTATAAGTCAGAGAAATGCATCATTATAAATGCGTGCGAGACATAATAATAATAATAATAATAATAATAATTCTCACGAGCTTTATAAATGGCACTTCTCTCGCGTGTGATATACGACGTCTTATCTTACACCAGCAAGTAATTGTAATTTTGTCATGGTTACGCAGATTTCGTTGTCAAGGTTATTTACATAAATACAAAATATTTGCCTTTTTAAAAAATTTATTTATAAGTGAATAAAACCTAAAATTACTTACGCGCCTTTCCTAAACCTAAAAAGTATTCAACCTGAAAGTGTTTGTTTCATTCAAAATAAGATACGTCAAAATAAGCTTAGGCGGTTTAATGTAAAATCGAAACTAATGATCTGTGACTTTCGGTGCTTGGTACTCTTACAGCCAAATATTCTCTTGATTTTACCACAATTTGTACGTGGTGGTAAAATTTCTACTTTTCTTAAAAGTTTACATTCAAGTTCTGTTCATGTAAAATCATTTTTATCTGAAACTGGTGTTTAAATAAATGGGACGCCTGTACCTATAAATCGGATAATTGTACCATTTTCTTCGTTGATGTTTCCGTGATTGTTTCCATTTTCAAGGAGAAATCTTTATCGTAGAATACGCTAGATTTTCAAAATTAATTTTACGTGTATCTATTGCAACGTAAGGTTCAATTTATTATTTTTTTGCGAGTTTTTTTCATACTTTACAAATAAATAACAAAGTCGACGAGGAAGGTATTTTAGAGAAAGCTAAACTGGATTATAAATTAACTTTACCAATTTCACTAAAAAATGTTTTAATATCTTTGACACTCCTCTTCTATTACCACAAATTAAAAAAGAATACATTAATCAAATAGAAGTATTTATAAAGGATACCTATCTAGACCTAATTTTTGCAAACGAATATAAAAAGTATTATGGGATTTTCAAAACCAACCCCAAAAGGTCATCGAAAGTTGATTGGAATAGTCTCCAATTAATTTAACCGTAACTATATGCTACCAATAACATATTATCTGCTTAACAAACAAAAAATTCTCCGACCTCTCTGAGTTTGCAAAGGCAAAATATCAATGTTCTAGATGGTAGCTTACCAAATGGTGTACACACATTTCCAGGACTGTCAAGAGCTGGTTGAAAAGTAAATGTACCGAAAATCAATGGGAGCATTTTAAACAAAAAATTTACTCTATATTGTTTGAGACTAAATTGAACAATCAAAATCTTAGCAAAAATTTGGCCAAACAATGGACATTTGGCAATTCTTATAAACATCTTAACGTTCATAGTCTGACAGCATCCACGGGTTTAGTAAAAGCTCTACCAAATTCCGTTGAACTTAAAAAAACACGGACTATTGAATTATATTGCTGTTACTAAAATTGACATTAAATTAAGTAATTGGAAATCAAATGTGATTTAAAGGAAGAGAAAATTTCAATCGGCAAAATTAGAGTTTTAAGAAACGTAATTACCAGCCCTGCAGCTCCAAGTATTTTCAGTGGTATCGCTCAATTCCAAGATTTAAACAGGAACAAAAAATAATTTACAAAAAAAACACTACTGCTTTTTGGAGTTTCATTTTTAGAAACACTTTCTTCTCTATGATTTTATTATTTAATCTCTATTTTCAAGGGTCTAAAAAATTAAAAATTGCTAGAATCTTTTCGGCATTGATCGTGGTAATTACACTACATACAATAATAAGAAATATATACCTTTAAGACCGTTCATTTTAGCACCGTAAAATGTTAATACTTTTTTTGACCAAAAATGAATAAAAAAAATTTTAAAAAGTTATTTGCTTTAGTGGCATAAAAAATAGGAGGATAAAAGTTGTCACTGGTTAAATTTTTGAAAAATTAGTTTGTGTCAACTTTTTTAAGGAGCATATTGGTCACCTAATTTAAAAAAAATTTGAAAAGCATTTTTGATTTATTGCAAATTAATTAATTAAGTATGTTTTTTGTTGTTTTCTTAAATTGCTAAAGATTGTTGATAGATTTTATGTTGTCAGAAAACTTGTTGAACAAATAAGAACCCATGTATTCGGGTGAATTACGAATAATCTCAAGTTTTGGTTTTAAAATATTATTGGACTTAGTTGTTTGATCCCCTTCCTAATGCACTCGTTAGTCTCAAAGCATTTTTCAGGTGTTGGAGTTCTTTCTAAAGATTCTCAGGTTCACAAATTTTCTGAGCTCGTTTTGTCAGGGTTTTGACCATACCATACTTTAGGCTTGGGTGGTTGGATTAGGCATCCACGTACCTGTTCGTGTGTGTGGTTTTCTGTACATTAAGTGACTTAGTTTATTTTTTACTAACACATCCATGAAGGCTAGTTCATGATCTCTCTCCATAGTGAACTGGATACTGGAGTGTTGGCTTTTCAGGTGTCGATAAAATTAGTTAAGCTTTTTTATGCAGTATTTTTAAACAACAAAAGTGTCATTTACGTACTGGAAAAAACATATGGGCGCCACGAGTTTTAAAGTGCATGTGTGCGCTTGGACGAAACGTTTGAAAACTCGAAATTTACGCTTCGCGTAACAGATAGCAATCCTAAATCTAATATATACATATATTGCCGCAATTTTAATATAATAATTAAACAAAAAAAATAATTATAATTAATAACCACTTATCAGAATTTGCAGCACAAAACGTCCTGATGCCGTTGTTGGTATTTCCTATCAAATGAATAAGCGGTTGGATTTCTGATTAATCAAATAATACGTTTGTCTTTGCTGGGGACAAACAAAGATGATCCTCAATCTCTTACATTACCAAAAAATTAGAAAACAAAGAAAATCAAGTATTCAGAGAAACCTAAAAATATGTACAACGATTAAACACTATCTCACCCACACATGTAAATCCTTACAGCTAAGAACGGTTTCCACACTAAATGTACGCCAAATTTAGTGGTATTTCTTTGTTTTCTGTATAATTAGCGTTCCAATTATAAATTAATTAATTTAACAAGTCCGTTAATAATAACGATGGACAGAATTTTACGTCTGCTTTCGTACGTTTACAAAAGCGTTCTCCTTTCAATACCTCTTATCGCGATCGCATTCCCCAGCTCACAAAGCGCGAGTTCACTCTTATCATTTTTTAAATAAATGTAATTTGAAATCATTATACAAGGTGCTTTTAAAAATGAAGCTTTACAACATATGTAAAGTTCCACACGAAATTACCACCTAAAACCTCAAGTTGTAACGTTGGTCGATTTGTGGTCAACTTAATTGACAAAGTGCTCACAGATAACGAGACAAAGATGTTAGCCAAAAGAGGCAATTTTGTTACGTTGTTTCTTGTTTTATTAATTCTTCCTATTACATAAAACAAATTTAATGTACGATTTTGTTGTTGAAACTAAATATTTAAATTTGATTCACCCGGCATATGCTTTCTACAGTTATTTATCTCTGTGGAATGCAAAGATTCGTGAATGTTATTCTAAGATATCCCGACGAAATGTGATGCATATTATATATAAGCGCAAAAGTAATTTTCGTAAGCATATTTTGTTGATATTTTTTTAACATCTATTTTATCGTGAATTAGAGTGTTTTTGGTTATCACCTGCATTATCTTACTTCCTTCATTTTTGTGGCTTCATAGGGAAGCAAAAGAACGCGTTGGTACGTCTAGTCCCGAAAATTCATGCTTCCTCGGCTGGGCCAAAATATTTTTTATGTTTCGTTTATAGATGGCCTGTCTGTTATGTAAAATACTGCTGTTTTCTATCAGACCTAGGTGTTCTTGTCTGGTATAAAAAAAAGTCCATATCTAATTAGTCAAGTGCATTTAGGAAGTTTTTATAGAGGTGACCCATCACTTTTGTATAAATTTTTTTCTATTACCATCTATTTGAAAGGGTTTTCTTTGATTAGTTTAACCCTAAGTTTGCGCACCTCTAAAACCAACTCTTTCTCCGCCATTTTGGATTTGTTGTTTTCTTTTGGAATTTTTATATCTCGCGTTCTAATTATCTCACAGTCATGAACTTGGTATTTTGGATTTGTTTTTAGTTATATTTTCAACAATGTTATATGACAAAAACAGTGCGTTTAACGGGAAAAAGGTTATTGATCTTCAAAGTCGACAGAACAACAAAAAAAAAGTTCTTTTCGTTTTTTGGTTCCTCAGTCCATTTGACGTTTTATTAAAGATAAAGTGATTTCAAACATTGACAAAAAAAAATTATCCCAATACGACCATTTCTTGCCCGTTAATCGACGCGCAAAGTTGCTATATTATTTACATTATTGCTATTTGCTATTAATTTATTAGTACAGTAAAAAAATCCGTTTTTTGAACGCAGAACTGTGTTTTCACTTTTTCTTTAGTGAATTTCTCACCCTCTCATGATATTAAGAGCCATCGGCATCTTCATTCTCACGTATCACAGGTGGTTTGCATGCTTTTCTTTTTAATGAAGCGGTTGATCTGGATAAAGGTACCATCGTTGGAAGTCCATAATCAACTTCGTCGTCTTTATCATTTGAGTCTTCAACATTTTTTGACATTGTACATCCACAAAATACAATGTCCCAAACTTTGCGTGGTGTTGGTTTCTGATCGAAGCGCATTTTTCTCTACATCAATCCACTTTTGCACTTGATATGTTTGAAGAATATGTCTTGCTGCTCGTTTTTGCAACCTGACCTAAAAACCAAAACCGATTTATCCCGTTTACCTCCCACGAACTCAGCAGTGAGGTAACATCCCGTTCGATTAAGTGCAAAAGTGGATTGGTGCCAAGATAAATGCACTTAGAGCCAATGACAACCAATCAGGAACCGATACCACGCATTATTCTGGACATTGTATCCTGTGGATGCATAACCAACTGTAGCAGGGCTTGGGAATATGAAAAAACAGGTTTGAAATGTTCTGTTTTGTGCAAGATTTGCTGTGGAGAAACCTGCACGACCGCTAAAAAAGATGTATAAGACTCAAATAAAAAAGACAACGAAGTTGATGACGAACTTCTAACGATAGTACTTTTACCAAGACCAATCGCTTCATTAAAAAGAAAAACAAGCCAATAACCTGTGATAATTGAAAATGGGTAGCCACATAAAAAAAAAACGCGCTGTGAACTCAACCTCAAGGGTGGTGCGGAATTGAATTCGGAAAAAAAAATTAAAACCCGTTGAAGTATTAATTGTTTTAATATAAACACAGTTTTGCGTTCAAAAAAAGCAATTTCTTACTGTACCAATAAATTATTAACAAATAGCAATAGTGTAATTTAATGATATTTGGAAAGAATAAAGTCATCGTTAAACCCATCGAAATGATCATTTTTTAAATAAAAATCCACTCTAACAAATTGTTTATTGAACAAATAGGTATATTTAAACAATGTATTATGCATAACAATCGTTTATTTTAATAAATGAACGCAGGACAAGTAGTACACGACAAAATTCAGCGTATTTCCAAATACCGCCTGGAATATAGAAACTTTGCGCATCGATTGACGGGCAAGAAATAGTTGTATCGAAATAAGTTTTTTTGTAAATACTAGATATCTTTAATAAAGTTCTGTCACGAAAAAGCGTCAAGTGGGCTAGAAAAAAGATAGAAGCCGAAAAGGAAAAGAACGTATTGTCGACTTTGAAGAGCAATAACTTTTTTCCCGTTAAACGCACAGTTTATTATCACATAACATTTTTGAAAATATAACTCAAAACAAATCCAAAAATACTAAGAAGACCCTTTCAAACGGGGAGTAAGAGAAAAAAAAATGCATACAAAAATATTGGGTCAATTTCTAAATGTACTGGACTCAATGAACAAGACTTGACTCTCTATTAGAAGATTTTCCCGATCCAGTGATGCTTTAATAAGGATGGCCATCCCTGGAATAAAGAAAATTTACTTTGTTTTCAATAAATTTGTCTTTACTTCTTGTTCACTATTTACATCACCCCCAACAACCGTCAAGTCAAATAGCTACTTGGGTAATGGAAAAATTATTAATGTCATAAACAATTCTGTTTTTAATATAAACATGTCTAATAATTAAACCAAAAATTGAATCTGTTAAATAATTTTTTCTGTGTTCTGTTTTTTTGTGTTGTAGGATAAACGGCGAGAAAGTCGTTTTCTGCGCGTCAAAAAGTGGCCAAGTTCTCGGCTACGCATTCTCTTTTTTTGGCCCGAAAAACGTTTACTTTTTTGCATAAATACACAAACTACTTTCTATCCTTTTTATTGTGTAATCAACTTTGTTCTAAATTTGTGTAGGTTTCTGAAATATTTTCTTTGTCGTTTGACATTTTTTACATTCTAGTTAAAAAAATTTAAATCCAATGGCATCCCAATAACAAACATCAATTCCGGAATGAGTGCTGACCAAATCTAAGAAAAATTTGGTGGATTCTTTTGCATCTCATCTCGGTAAAGGTGATAAATCTGAAAACTTATATGTAAACGGCATAATTTATTTGCTATCAACCTTTTTGATTCCTTTGGGACCGTATTTATTCCGTCTTATTCTTCTAAACACCGTATATTTATAACAGAATCAATCAACAAGTTTTGTTAATCTCATTTCTAATCTTGTTACGAGAGTTTTGTGTTAGCGTCCCAACCTAAAAATCCAAACCAAGTAGTTCGAATACACTTTGCTGAACAAATTATTAAAAGATATCGATTATATAAATAAAGTTAAAGCCCGTTAATTTCAAACGTTTGCCTCTAAATCAATTAAGAAGTAAACAAATTCAGAATGTAGTTGTAGATATTATTCACTTATTTGATGAAGTACTGCTTGCGTTGTATTGTATTTCCAAATTTCCAACAACATTGCACAATTAATGCAGAATATTGAACATTATGTTTACTTACCATACATATGAATTGACTACTACACAGCCAAAACAATTGCTTTTCATCGTATTGATTCACATGAATAGAATATTGGCAAATAATAGCAAAATTTGAATTACTGTAAAACAATTAATTAAAATTTTTTAATAATTGAAAATTGTCTAAAGGATAATTATTGTTGTTATTATGTCTACCTAATTTTTAAAGAGTCAAATAACAAAATAAAACGCATATATCACTTTTAACGGTTATTTACATAAATTAGATCAAAATTCTATAAAACTGATAAAATTCTTAATAACAATACATTAGCTGTCTAAAATTTTCGTCCTTTGTAAATCATACACCATTTCATGTAATTCCTTTTTCTACACTCTATTCGTGTATAAAATAAAAACAAAGCTTACAAAGCGTACTAATTTAAAAAAATATCTTCAATTCGTGCGGAAGCCGAGCACGTAAACTTATATTTACGCAACTTGAATATAAACAGTATAAGGGATTGTAGTTTATTGGTTTATATCTCCGCGTCTTAAGGGGTAACGAGAAATTGCGATTTTTTTTTAAATTTGACAAAGATTCAGACTTGTATTTAAAATTAAACTCAAAATACAATTTTCTCGTTTAATTAAATTTTAGGTAACGTTTTGTTAGGAAAATTGAGCAGAACTCGCAAGTTTAATTACGTAACGACGTTATACTTTTTGACTGAAGCAAAACTAATTTTACGACATCTTTGAATTGGTATAAAACGGAAATTTTCGTATTTATCTTGTTTTTTTTAAAGTGCATCTTCTTTACGCTCTTTTAAATAACTCTCAGATGTTTCCCTAAAAACTTTTATAATTGGGTTAGTTCTAAGACTCTGAATTCTGTAGAATTATCGGTAAAATTACTGTAATCAATTAAAGCTGATATGCTTTAATTAGTACCGTACGCACATTTAAATGAGATTATCCGATCAAACGTTTGTGTAGAAACATAAACCAAAACCATCAACCGCATTATCCGGTATCATTCAAATGTTTGTTTCAATTTATAATTTAATTTGGTTGTATTACATAAAATTTATTATGTTATTGAAGGGCGGTCGATTACAGCAAATACGCCTAAACTATTAAAAAGTTTAATCATATAATTTCTTTTGTTGTGGTATTAATTAATGTTCCTGAGTACGTTTGATAATGAAAATGAGAGAGTTGGAGAGAGTTTATGGGAGAATCGACGAAATTATCAGAGAGAAGGAAAAAGTATAACAACCAAAAAAACTGTGAATTTAAAGTAAGATGAAGAAATAAGAAGACTATAAAATATAGGAAAATTATCAAAAAAAAATAGGGGCCAAAGCAAAGTAGTTCAATAGAAATAGAGAACAATCTAGGGTACAAAACAAAAATCTGATTAAAATTTTTAACAATTAATGCAGGTAAACAAGTTCTGAAAAGATTAATGGAAGAACATGATAATGGAAAAAACATAAAAGTGCAATGAAATAAATAGTTTAGATTTCAACAAGAAGACGATGAATAATTATTATCAGTGTGCAATGAAAAAAACCAAACCATTAATCAGAGACTTTTTATCAGTGAAATTCTGATATGAGTGATGTTTGATAATGGAAAGGCAAACAGTCAAACGACAGAAAAAAAGTGGTGAACATTACTATAGGAAAAAAACTCTATTGGAAATAAAGTAACTAAGGTAGGAGATGAGACTATAAATGGATAAGACCAAACCAACTTAGTACGAGGGTGGTTTAAATATAAACCGGAATTTTTGAATAAACGCGAGAAAAATTTAGGGTCGTAAAAGTGGCTGCACTGGATGTCAGACTGATCTGTTACGAAGCGTAGAGAACAGCCGAGACCGCATAACTTTGCTTTTTAGTGTAGTTATAGCCATGAGCGAGAAGGACGTACCAGTGTCTGTTGCGCAACGCATCATTATTCGTTTTATGATAATGTAAAATCCGCGAAAATTTATCAAAAATAATTTTGTTCGCCGCAGTTTTTTACGGACCCTTTCTTATAAGAAGGAAATTTGAAAGAAAGTCTACTTCAGTTTTGTTGAGTAGTCAATGCTTTATCGTGCACTACATTTTTATTAGAAAAGAGACAATTAGTTAAAAACATTGGGTAACTTTATCAAAAACTACTCGAGCAGTTTGGGGATGAGTGCCTCTCTAAGACTCAAGTGTATGAATGGTGTTGCGCTTTCCAAAAAAGCCAAGAAGAGGTGGCAAACTTGCCACATGCGCGGCGCCCCAGAACAAGTGTTACCGATGAAAACGTCAGTGCTGTAGAAAAACTCATTTTGGAAAACCGACGCAGTACTGTACGCGATATGGCTGAAGAATGGGGCATAAGCGTAGATGGTATTGAGGAAATAATTTATAAACGGCTCGGGTGCCACAAAATTTCAGCCAGATGGGTGCCAAGACTTCTAAATCTTGTGCATAAATTTAGACGCTGTGAAGTTTGCACGCGTCTCCTGCAACGGTATGAAATGGAAATAGAAAATTTATTGCACCAAATATTTACCACAGACAAGACTTGGGTACACTACTATACTTCGGAAAGTAAACACGCGTCTATGGAGTAAAGGAAGATAGACGAAGGCGCGCCAGTTAAAGCGATGGTTACACTGTAAACGGGGAAGGTGTTGTGTACCGTGTTTTGGGACATGAGAGGAGTAATTGTGAACAACAAATTGTGAAAGCGCAGTATTATAGTAACCTCCTAAAAAACACGGTGAAATTTGCTTACAGACCAAAATGACGCAAAATTCCAATTCATAGGGCAATATTGCTACACAACAAAGTCAGACCGCATACACGTCGGCTTACGATGGAAACATTGTACGAATTGTGTTGGAAAACACTGGAACACCCTCTTTATAGAACTGGTTTGTCGCCATGATTCAAAAGCAATGCGGAGGTAGAATCTTTTGTACGCGAATAGCTACGTGCCAAGCCGAGATATTTGTACGAAAAAGGCATTCGAAAGCTTCCGGAGAGGTGGCAAAAGTGTGTAAAACGTGACGGAGACTATTTCAAAAAGTTGTTAAAAATTTCAGCTCTGTAACTTGATAATACAATTTTTTAGAGTCAAATTCCGGTTTATATTTGAACTACCCTCGTAGTAGCAGTTGTTTTTGTGGTTCTACAAGTGTCGACCTTTCTGGTTTGCTAGCACTGTACCTGTGAAATAAAATTATAACCAAATGATTTTTTTACGTCTATACAGGTTGTGCTAATTGCCATGAGCCACCATTGCTATCTTGGTAACTGAAAGAATACAAGGTTGGTCAAATTAGATAAAATTTGCAGTATTTGGGGGATATCAAAAGTCTGGTTTCAGATTAAAACAAAAATTCTTTTCCGAGTTACGGCATTTACACTGCAGAGCAAAATTGACCGGACAGAAAAATTTTTGTTTAATCTTAAACAACTTTTTAAGTGTTTAAGTTGATAACTGAATAATGTTTATTTATACGACATTTAAAGCCCCATTTTTTTGAACAATTTGTTTCTTTATTTATCCCGATATCTGTATTTGTAAATTAAGAATACTGGTTCAAAGAATATAATGCTTTACTGAGAACAAAAAATGGAGAAAATTGGGCAACGGCAGTTTGCTTTTTTTTTAATTAAAAACGAGTATTTTCTCCCCGAGCTTAAGTGACAGCTCTCATCATTTTGGGCATAGATCGAATTAAAGCAGCAACCGCGTCTTGGGGTATCTGCTGCCACTCGTTTGTCAGTGGTCCTGATAACGCTGGCAAAGTTTGAAACTCACCGTAGTTCTGCCTTATTTTCTTCCTAGTGTATCCCACATATGCTCGGTAGGATTTAGGTGCGGACTTCTTAAGGGCCAGTTCAACACTTGAATGTCTACATCATTTAAGTATTGCCTTGTTATTTGTGCTCTGTGCGGTCGAGCATTGTCGTGCATTAAAAGAAAATATTCTCCTATAAATAGCATGTAAGGTACTACATGTTCTAATAAGCACTCTCTAATGTATCTATCAGCGTTAATATTCCCCTGAAGTATAACGAGGTCTGTACAGGCTTCCAAAAAAATGCCTCCCCACACCATCACTCCTCCTTCACCAAATAGCACTCTAGGAGAAAAGCAACATTGAGGGTATCGTTCTCCGGGTCTTCTCCACACTCTTTGACAACCGTCAGGGGAATATCGCGTATAACGTGACTTGTCTGTAAAGAAAACGTTTTGCCAGTCGTTCATGTCCCACTCAACATGAGCTCTAGCAAATTCCAGATGCTGCCTTCGATGACCTGCATCTAACAGACGACCTTGCTGGTAAATAGTCGACTATTTGGTCATCGTCCTCAATATTCACCTGAAGGAATTATTTTGACTCACGAAATAATCTTATTAAATATAACGCGACTTTGATAAATTAGTTACTATTTTATTGCTACTAAATTTCTCGTAATTTTACAATTTGTCTCGACTTAATTTTGGCATTAATAACTTAAGATTATTAATGCCAAAATTAAGTCTCTACGAATTGATCCTAAAAGAAACTCGAAATTTAGTTGCAATAAAAATAGTCGGCTATTTGTCAAGGTCTTGTTATAATACTGTCAATTAAATTTAACCGAGTTTGGTGGAACGGACTCTTAGAGACATAATTAATAGTAAAACTATCATAATTTGTAATGATTAATGTAGCTTAAATTTAAAAAAAATATATATTATGACTTTAATCATCGCTATCGCTGTTGCAGTTAATGCAAAAGAAGTGAAACCAGTATCTGGGCTTAGGATCGCTATGTCTCTGCGTCCTTGTCGCCGTCATCGTTGTCTGTTGCAGAGTTTCCGTTCTGATGGATTAAATTCAACATGTATTTTTGATTCCGAATATGCAGCTCACTTTTTGATATCTCGGACAGTTTTTGTGCACTCATCATTACTGCTTTTTTTATTTGAGACTGAAATACTGTCTTAGAAACACTTTTTTTTATTAATCTTTTTTTTGCCCACTAAACCTTTTTAATGGTTTTATTTTGTTTCACTTGAAATGCGTTTTTTAAGTGTCTGTTAGAATAACAGCTTTCTTCTTTCTACAGATAGTACTGCCTACTTTCCTTGAGTCTTTTTTGGGGTATGGTCGGATAATTTCTGGCGAAACCTTCTACAATGAATGGAGCTGTTTATTTTCTTTGTTGCTTTTAGTGTGTTTGGGTTTACGTTGGCTACTGAAGTTAGATAAAGGATGATTAGATTCTGAGCTTGAGGAAGATTTTTTTTCAGTTCTACAGATTCAGGATCTAGATGGTTGACTACAAATGATGAACAAAACTTGTTGTCACTAAACACATTTGTATTAAATGGAAAGATGCTGGTCTTTTGATAACCATTAATGATATTTATTCTTGTCTGAGTCAATGACTCGGTGACAATTTTTGGAATTTGATAAATTGTTATAGTCCTTCTTGAGTTATTTCGTAGCCATGTCTCTTGTGCAGAAGCGTAATACTTTTTGAAAACTACGAATAATAAAACGTCAAAAGGCTGCAACTTGTGGCCATTTGCTTTGGACAAGTTTTATAAAATATTACATATATTAGCAGTCTATCCACTGACATTTTTTGCTCCTATACAATTAGGAGTACTATCAAAGTTCTTAAATTTTTTCTGAGAAATACAAGCATAGGATGTAACTGTGTTTTTAGAAGCAGATACAGCAGTTACTAATAAACGTTAGCACCTCATTTCACAGAAGTCATGGTGCTGACGTTGAGTTTATCTCTGGCAGCTACAATTTTATGTCATTTTGTACAGTGGACTCTTTCGTTTTATCCACATTTCATATTTGTGACGGACTTAATTGATGCTCAGAACCCAGAACATAACATAATAATCCACAACAAACTGTAGATATCTGTATTAATTCAAGCAAAATAAAATTTAAAAGAAACTGGACCACATTAGGTTATTTGCAATTTGTAGAAAAGCTATCATCGGCACCTTAAAATGCCATTATTGAACTTGAACGGACATTCTTTTTATTACTTTTGAATATAACGGACATAGTCAAAATAAATATGGATGCAACACTAATTGTGAAAGTTTAATTATTTACCAGTCAGACAAGCAGCGTACGCAACAAACCTTCAGCGACACAATAAATATGTTGCACTAGAATTTATTGACACAATCGGAATTTATGCTCTAAAAACATAAGAACTACAACACATGCATTTACATAATATTGATAATGTAAATAACATTTGCAACTGGAGAAATCCTTAGAAAATTAGCCATTTTCATGGCCACTTTATTATGGAATCCTATTTATTTCTAACTTAGACCCATTTATATAAATGTTGTCTAGTTCTTCGATAAACAAAAGCTTCCAGTGTTCCTTATAGAAGACAACAGTTCTAGTGCTGCTACAACTATAAAATTAACCATGTTTATAATGAGAATCTGAGAAGAAAGAACTTGAAAATACTTGTAAATAAAACCATTACATATACCTAGATATAAAAACATTGAAAGCGAATGAAACATAAATAAACTGTTAATACAAAGTGTTCAAAAAATAGATTTTGTAGAATCCATAATTCTCGCAACATTTTGTGCATAAACCAAATCTTTCAACCTTCCTCATACAAAAAATAAAGTGGATTAAAGTTTGGTGTTCTTGCTAGCCGAGCAACTGCAAAAGCAAAACCTATTTTGATCCTCCTGTTCGCATAATTTAATTAAAAAATTCTTCTTCTTTTCTTTCAAAGTGGGCATGAGCTATCGTCTTTTATCGTCATGTTCTATGAGGTGCAAATAACGAACAGCCGTGAGACTTTCTTCCAGTATAAATAAACCAATGAGAGGATTGTCAATGACGCCACCAAACACTCACCAAAAATCTAGCTTAAAAATGGAATTTGAGATCCAAGTTGCCAGCACCTCATATGTCGAAGTGAAGATTGAGAACCTACTTTACGCTTGTTGCACACTACACGATTTTTTCCGTGCGGGAAATTGATGAAGTTCTTTTTAGGTGAAATCGAAAAGCACAAATCTTCAAAAATGGTAATATAGAGCGACGGCTGTTGTTATCAAAATCGAAATAGTAAGTTATCAAGTTGTCTTTTTGGGTTTTCTATAGAGAAAAATAGAACGATAGAACAAAAGTATTTGAAAGTGGGTCATACCCAGATGGAGGTTGACTCCATTCATAGCACAATAGAAAGGAAGTTATGACGAAAACGGAATGTTTTTATTCACGGAAATCTTACCTGCCAAACATCCACCGTTATATAATTCACCATGTGCCATTGAGTTGCATCTGAAAGAACTTAAATTGTTAATGCCTGCAGACTATCACCCTTTTTATGACACTTTAACCCATCCAAATTGTACTTCATTTGAAGAATGTGTTCATTTGCGTTCAGCATCAAACACAAAAAATAATCGATGTTAGTGATTACACTGATTACATTGTTCAACCATGCTTTGCTTCTTTGTTTTTTAAGAGACTTTAGTTAGTTTTTTGAAAGGTTTTAATTAGTCACTATATGTACTTACTAATTTAATAAAAAAAAAACAATTTAAGTGTTTTTCATTAAAACATGAAATGGCAAAATATCTTATGTCAGATGAAATTAGCAAACTTTTAGAATAAATATGTCGTATGTAAACGTAACTCAGGAATACAACAACTGTTCATAACTAACTGTTATTCACAGTACAAATCATATCTAGAAGATCCAAATAAAGATAATGGGAATGCTGTACTGTCATCTCTAAATAATAGAAGAAAAGAGAAATGGAATTCATTAATGGAAAATATGAATTCGTATATTGAAATCGTAAAAGCTGGGCACTTTTAAATAAATTAGGTTCTACAAATCAATCTTCTAAAACAAATACAAAAATTGCTCCAAATTCTATTGTTTCTCGGTTGGTTAATGTTTCAAACTCAGTAAAAGTGGACAAATCGACTATCACAAAGATGAAAAAGTGTCTACAGAAGAAAAGAAAATCTACACCTATCTCAGAAGATATATCCAGACCTTTTACTGCAGAAGAGCTAAAGCATGCATTAAAAAAGACAAAATCAAAGAAAGCTACTGGTTTTGATGGAATACATCCAGAATTTCTGAAAAATTTGGGAAATTATTCGATGAAGTGGCTACTTATGTTTCTTAATGATATTTATAATACAGGTAAGTTACCAACAGATTTAAAGAAATGTAAAGTCGTGGCAATTTTAAAGAAAAACAAATGTCTTACAGACCCAACTTCTTATCGTCCAATAAGTTATATTGATAAGGTTTTGGAAAGATTGATTATTCAAAGAATTAATCCGTTAATAGAAGAGAAATTACCAATTGAACAAGCACGATTTTGATCCGGTAGAAGTTGTTGTGATGAAGTATTGGCATTAACAACACATATCAAAGCTGGATTTCAGAAAAACTTAAAACTGGAGTTGCCTTTTTAGATTTAACTGCTGCATATGATACCGTGTGGAAAGAAAGTTTACTTTTTAAACGTCATTCCTTGTTCCAAAATTATTTCTTTTATTGAAAATATGTTGTCTAATCGGAAGTTTAGAGTTTTTGTAGGAGATAAAAGCAGTAAATTTAGATTTTTAAATAATGGTCTTCCACAGGGATCGGTTCTTGCACCTATTCTTTTTAATGTATATATTTCTGATCTTCTTTCATTACAATGTCGAAAATTTGTCTACGCCGATGATATGGCAATTTCATTTCAACATTCAGATTTTTTCGAAATTGAAAATAAACTATCTGATGATTTGCGTAATATGGAAAATTATTTCAAAAATGGCGATTATGCCCCATTCTTAAAAAGACAGAGGTTTCTTGTTTTCAAAGACACTTTGTACAGCTGCATTGGCATTAGATTATTCTACAGCAGAATATTGTGTTCCTGTCTGGTTAAATAGTTATCATACAAAAAAAAATAGATGCCCAGTTGAATTGCACTATGCGTATAATTAGTGGAACCATTAAATCTACTCCTCTCGATTGGCTTCCTGTTCTTTGTAATATTACTCCATCAGAACATTCGACGAAAAGCTGCGTTAAAACGAGAATGGGATAAATGCCAACTTAACAAAAAGTTGCCAATTTGGAATGACATTTGACAACCCCCTGCTAAAAGACTTAAATCTCGAAGTCCTATATGGTTGCAAGACTACTTAAGTACGGCTTTTCTGAAGTTGAAGAGTGGAAAAATTATGGTCTGGAGTTGATGTTTTCAATAAACATCTCATTGATGATCCAACAATAGAAGTCCCGGGCTTTGATCAAAAAAGAAAAATTTGGTCAAAAGTAAATCGCATAAGAACAGGCCATTCAAAATGCAACTCTATGTTGTTCAAATGGGGTGCGATTTCTAATCCAAATTGTGACTGTGGAAACGAACCAGAGACCGTTACACATATTGTAGAGGATTGTCAATTAACGAAGTTTAAAGGAGGTTTCCAAACATTCATAATTTAACGGATGAAGCAATATTATGGCTTACGAATCTGAAGTTCAGCAATGTTTTGTATTCTTGTCTTGATTATCTGTTTTTCCATTATTTTGTTTTGCTATTTCTTTAACCTACTATTTTTTCGTCATTGTCGTGACTGGCGCTTGGACCGGTCCATTATATGTCGTCATGCAATGGCTGCTGTTATATTTTATGTTCTTATTTACCTTCTATAATGTTTACACACTTAATTAATATTATTACATGTGAATACTAGGGTGGGTAAGGGTTGGCATGTTTAGGTTTTAGTGGTTTTCCTAAACCTTGAAGTAAATGCTTTGCCAAGACGAACCAATCCACTATTGCACACGGTTTCGTCACCACACTATACAGGTTTATACTGATCTTCTGGGGCACCATACATAACACTTACATCACAATACAATATTTGTGTAATGTACCATACGAATAAATAAATAAACAGTAAAAGTAACATAGCACAGTTTGATCTCCATATTTTCTGAAATTATAATTCTTAAAGTAACAAAAATATTTTTTTTACCTCCTGAAAACTTGTTGATTTTAACATACGACCCGTTGCAGTATCAACGACGATATACTACTAACGTATACAATTTTTGGATTTGATGATTTTTTAAGGCCTATTCCGGAAGGAGGTGCCGGATAAAATTATGTATTTATACTCTTGCCGTAACAGCTAATCAGTCCCGAAATAAAGTTTTAACCGCGAGAGCTTTGCTCTTAGAAGACACTTGTATAATAAATAGCTATGATTACATGTTTTTGTTAATGTGCAGCTTAAATTAATTTTATTAATTACACTGCATCTACAGCTACATTTGTTAACAATTTTTTTAAGTATTTTATTTCTTTTCTTCTTACTAAAAACATAATGAATCGTATTTAAAGTTTTTAATATCAATTAAAACTAGAAAATTTCATTTAAACAAAAAAAAGCTCCATTAATATTTCGAAAGTATTTTTATAATAATGGAAATTCTTTTTATACATTTTGAGTAAATATTGAAATTTATTAAACATTTAACAATACACAGGTGTATGCAATGACCTAAAATTCTTACCCGAAATATAAAATAATTTTACGACCAATTCAAAAATTCGCGTGTAAGGTAAACATAAAACCGTTTAGTGATAATCCCTTCATACAATAATTTTAATTCTCAGAATTAAGTTCTGCAAATATAAAAGTTAATCTATTTGTACGATATAGAAACGTTTCCATTTATTTACAACTTTGTGTTAATTAATTTACGACGACTTTTAGTTTTTTTTTATCTGCATGCGACAACTTCAGTTATAAACGGAATGTTTTTTAAACACGAATAAATAACTTTAACAATCCTCATTTCCTTTCAAAATATTTACAAACCTTAATGGTTAAGTTTATCGTCATGCTTTCGCATTATTTTGAAAAAAAAACAAACACGTTGAAAATATAAGGCGTCTTACACAGTTAACGTAAAATTGATTTTTTTACCTTCCTTCGCTTTTACAACCAATTAAAATTAAATTCAAAATAATACGTCAAATTTAAAATTAAATTTGTTTCAGTATCGGATTTCACGCAACAACTCGGACAAATCTACGAACAACAAGCAGAAGAACTTCAGTTACTCGTTAGTAACTTTAAAAAGAAAAACTTAGAACTTCGCAAAGAAAGGTAAGGAAAGTTTTAATTAGTTTGTCGCATTGTAAAAATCTATTATTCAGCCATAATACACTTTACGTCGACAAAACTTAACAATTCCCTTGTTAATTTACGTTTGCATTGTTGTTTATATACTGTGAACATTTCGTTTTTTTTTCGAGACCTGCGTGTCCGAGTTCTTTGTTTCACGTGTGGGAAACTTTGCTGCAGGAAGTTGAAATCGATTCACAAGCTTTAGGAGACATCGCATCAATTTTGGGCAGACAAATTTCACGGCCGCTCTTAGAACGTTCATTTTTTAGAAAAATACAATCGAGAAAAGTTTTTAGTCATCGAGAAAGTTACGAAACTATTGTGACGAAAACTGAAGAAAAACTGGCAAAAAAGTAAGTTTCTTAACTTTATCTATTAATTAAACTTAAATAAGTTGAGACTGTAAAAAAATATTATTTTAAAAAAATATTTTGGGTTTACTAAATTTTTTGTATTACTTAGAAAGTTAAATTGGAGACAAATAAATCGGAATTGGATACGATCTTTTCTGAAAGAAAATATGAGCTTTCAAACTACACACTTTTTATATTGTTTATTTAAGAGACGGGTTTTGTACGTAATTTAATAATAACAATAATCGTTTGTCAATAAAAAAAGCGCTGCTACCGAATTATCAACAAAAGGGTTTCCTGAACCGAAACTCAAAACTTACAGATCTTTTTCAATGTACATAACGTCACGGATATTTCTAAATAAGTATTTATCCGGTTCTATATAAAAGGATTCTTGGCTTTCAAAACGTTTCGCTTAGAATTTCAGTGCTTTTTACTCTCGTATAAGTTGTAGAATATAACTTTTATTACTTTTTGAATTTTATTGAAAATCTTAACTTTTTTAAAATTTGAGGCTTTGAACTTATATAAAATACTTGAATTTAGTTAGGAAATTTTTTTTATACGAAATAATGTTGGAAGGAAAGAAAACTTAACCTTTTAACCTTCAAGTTACTTTTAGCGTATGTATAAAAGGAACCAATTAGCAATTTGTAATAATTTTTCATCTTCCTAGACATAGAACGGTATGATTTTGGCTTGTTTTGTGTTTTGATAAAAAACACCAAAAATGTTTAAGGGATTGTTACGGTTTATTTGTAAACAAACTATAAAATTAAGTCAGTGTTGAAAACCTGGCCCACAGCTCTGTTAGTCAAAGAAGGGCCGTGGGTGTACTTACAAGTAACTAGATCGAAGGTTCTTACACCGAAGAGATAAATAATACTGCGCCACCTAGTAAAACGTGAAAGCAACTGGTACTTTGGAAACACAAAAAAAACCGTAAGATGATAGAAATATAATTTTTGTAGAACTACTAGCCTTGAAGAACAACAACATGTATAAAATGGACAATAATAGGGTGTAGGTAAAAGCACAATACAAATTATTAAAACAATAAATAAATAGAGCGATTTGTTCTTCTAAGAGTACAAGCAAACCGTCTGGAACAATATTTTACATCAGTGTCTACAAAAAATAATAAAATTTTCTAGGGTACCGGTACTCGACAGCAAATCTAAAGTAGTACAAAAGCGCAATCAACATCAAGAGAGTTTTTGAAAGATCTTTCAAATTACATTAATCAATTAACAATGCGCACAAAGTTAGGTTGTTAAATCTACGTTGAAGTACAAATATGGATATTTAGTTAAATATAAGTTTAATAAAAAAAAGCATGTAATGTTTCAACTTAGCTTTATTGTTTGTATATTTAAAATCGGTTTAAGTCTCGGTATGAACTTTATTATAACAACTGTGTTACAATGCTTTGTTTTTCTTTATTTATTCGTATGGTACATTTTAAATATTGTATTGGGATGTAAGTGTTATGTATGGTGCTCCAGAAGATCAGTATAAACCTGTATAGTGTGGCGACGAAACCGTGTGCAATTGTGGATTAGAACCCAAACATGCCAATATTTACCCTCTGTAGTATTCATATGTAATAATATTAATTAAGTGTGTATACATGACAGAAAGAAAATAACAACATAAAATATAACAGCACAGTCATTGTATGACGACATATAATGGACCGTCCAAGCGCCAGTCACGACAATGACAAAAAAATAGTAGGTTAAAGAAATAGCAAAAAAAATAAACAGATAATTAGGGCAGAGAATACAAAATATTTTTCTTTATTCATGTGTGCTAGAAAAAACAGAATCAAGAAACTTAAGTTTGCCGTTTACAACTGTAATAATCGTATGTCAACATAATTACTATTTTGATATTTTTAAATTAACATTTTGTTTTGATTGTTGATTTCCTATTCCTTGTATACATATATACTGCATATAACTTAATTTCTGTTTTTCAGAATTCAAACAATAGTACATATTAGACATAATTAGACACATAGATATACAAGGGTGATTCATTACTATTTGGGAAATAGTTTAACACTAGAATCCGACCTCAAATTATGAAGATTTAACCCGAAACACCTAGATAAAATGTCTCTCCTTACTAAGTTACAGGGTGTTTCGTTTAAAAATTTAAAAACGATTTGTGCTTAGTAATGAGCGATCTTTTCGCCCTAAGGTGTTTTTGGTTAACATCTTTATAATTAAGGTAGAGATTCTAGTATTCAATTATTTCCAAATAAAGAATCACCCCTGTATATATATATATATATTTAAACGATAAGGTTTTCGACAGTCTAGTGTCAACTCATTGAAAATATATGTATATATACTTTGTACATAGATCTATAACTACAATCTTTTCAATACAGTGGTGAATGTGTTTACATGCTGAGGCGCTCCGAGTCATTCGCCATTTGTCAATCGGGCAAAAATTTAAAATTCTCAGAGCAATAATATATTATAATATTAATCAGTGCAGCTATTTTATAGCAAATTTTGTAATTATTTATACTATTCACAGAAAAGCTAGAGTATTAAAACCAGATATTTAATAAGCGGGTATAAAGAAGCCCACAAAAATTGAATTGTAGATTATCTTATTCTATAAAGTTGCAATATAAATCCGCTCTTGATTCTGATCTATAATTGTTATCGGATTAATAAAGCAACAAATGGTTTTTAACCATCTACACATTTAGGTGAATGTGGCAAAAGGGTTTGTTGGAGTTCAAAATATATGCAAGAACTAATTTATATTTCTCAAGGATGTTACAAAAAAACACTTACACAAAATTGTAATTTTATTATAGTGGACGTTACAGCTATTTAAGTAACTTACAGCTATAAATTATGAATTCAAAAACAGCTTCAGCATATTTCTAGTATGTCGCATTGTAGCATTTATTGCTTCAACACTAATTAATTTGGTGCCACTTCAAAATCTGATTTTTAAATCTCTTAAATATAAGACCAGATAAAATGAGATACTGATACAAATCACAAGTCTTTTAAAATCACCATTAAAAAAATTACAAGCACAAACAATAATACCTCTCAATCACAACTCAAAATGTGCCCGACTGACAAATGGCGGCGAATGCCTCACTAATTAAGTACTGGTTCAGGATCTAGCTACTACGTATACAGAGTGGTCCAAATTGATTGTAATAGGAAGCTTAAAAAGTGGAAAATACATCATGTATAAAAATGAAGATATCTTAACATTACTCAAAATAAAAAAGAAACTTCAAGAGAAGTTTTAAAGGAAAAAATGTATGACCTATAATATGAGCTGCATCAGAATATCCTAAAGTTACAACAACAAAATTTAAACTTGCCAAACTTTTGATCCGGTCCCCGTATCTAGCAATACGTAACTAGG